>WYDI02026128.1:0-27677 GCA_009867235.2 Psittacus erithacus
AGCTTCCCTGGCCAACCCATTCCAGTGCCTCACCACCCTCACAGTAAAGAACTTCTTCCTTATATCCAATCTAAACTCCCCCTGTTCAAGTTGGAACCCATCACCCCTTGTCCTGTCGCTGCAGCCCCTGATGCAGAGTCCCTCTCCAGGGACTTGTTCGTTTCAAACGTGAGGTGGTTTGGGGCAGCTGTTCTGCTTCATCCCCTTTCTGCCATGAGGTTCCCCCCACCTCCCTGTTGTGGGGCAGAGCGCTATGGGGCGGTGGCCATTGAGGACGAGGCGATAGGCAGTGGGGCAGGAGCCCAGTGTGCAAACACTTCTCCCCATGCACTGCCTTGCTCCAGCACCTCCTTATCAGCTCCTGCACTGGGTACAGGGCTGCACTCGGGCATGGCTGTGCTTCCTCAGGGTCCAGCACCTCGGTGACACCATCCAGCACGCAGTCAGGGGCAGTGGAGTGGCAGTGGGGCAGGTGTGGGCTATTGTTCCCCACCCCGAGGTGACTCAGCCCTGGGGACATGGGTTCTGGCCCTGCCCCATGGCGAGGTGCGTGGGGAAACTGCTATAAAACGGCTTTCTCTTCCTTCTCCTCCTCCTCACTGGACACGTGAAGAACCCGGTTCTGACCATAAACAGTGACCTCATGGGTGACGTCAAGCCCTTTAATACTCTTTTCCCTCTCTGGGTATGCAGAAGCCTGATGCTGCCCAAAGCCCTTCCTGGTCATGGTGGCCAGGAGCTGGTTGTCACCGAGCCAGGCACTGCTGGGCACATCTGGCCTGGCCTCATCCCTCTCTGCTCCTTTATGGGGCTGCCTTGTGAAGCAGGGTCCTGGCAAACACCCTGTGCCATCAGCCCAGCAGAGTGCAGTGGGATCGGGGTGATTCCCGGCTGGCTGGAGGTCTCCCGGCTTCACACCTCTTCCTGGCCGTGGGGTTTCCCCGCTCGGGGCAGGACGTTTCTGTGGCACTGGCTGCTGGCAATAGCAGCAACCACAAGCTTGGTTCCTCCCCTCCGCCTGCGAGGGAAACCTGAAGGACCAGTTTCTCCTCCCGGATGCAATTCCTCCCCATCACCCTTCTTGGCTGTCAGCTGCCCTGGCAGCCCAAAGGGCAGCAGTGGGGCAGTGGAGGGTAAGCCTGGATGGTGCAGCCTCCACTGCGCTCCCACTGTGCACTTCCCTCTGCTTCCCACTGCCCAAGCACCTCCAGAGCTGTTGGGATACACAGAGGACCCCCATCCCAGCTGGTCCCACACCAGACGCAGGATGCACCCCAGCCCACCACCCAAAGTGGGTGCCACCAGGCATTTCTGCACCTTATAACCCTTAGATTGCCTGATCCCCCAGACTGGCACCCCAAAAAGCTGATCATTGTGCCATTGGAGACCAAGGCCAGAAAGTTCCTAGGAGCGCATGGAAGCAAACACAAACTTCCTTATTGCCTTGCCTGGAAGGTGTCCTTGGGCTTGAAGTGCCCAGCATAGCGGGGTGTGTGTGCTGGGATGGGGGTTACTCTTTTCCACCCATTGTATAGGGTGGGGGACGGCAGCAGGGTAAAGTCTCCCTGTGCAGGGACTGCAGGCGAACGAGCAGCACCCCTCCTCCTGCCAGTGCCTGGGCTGCTGCTGTCTCCTTCCATGCACCCCCTTGTGTACCCCAGTCCATGGGTTGTGCCTTGCCCCATTCCACCATAGGCCATAGCCCCCTGTGAGGGTGACAATCAGCCTGGCCAGAAACCCTTTGGAATGGGGAGAGCTGATGGGGGTGAAGGGAAGGGTGGCTGAGCCCTTCTCCTGGGTAAGGTTTGCCCCTATCTTGGCTGAGGAGGTGATGAGGATGGTGTGGAGTGACCTGGTTGTGTGTGAGGTGGCTGGGAGCAGAGATGGGGACACTTTTAGGATCGGCTCAGTGTTGGTCCTTGTGATCTGGGATTTGCTTTGTGTAGGCAAATGGGTGCATGCGGACCCCCGGAGCCGCTGGAACAGTGTGGCATCTCCGGCCTCATCCCGTCTGCTGCGGCCCCACGAGTCCACCTGTAATGGGGACCAGCCCAATGACACCATATCGCCCACCCTGCAGCAGCCTTGGAGCATCTCTCTTCTGGAAAGAGTCACTTTAGGAGCCCGTGTGGGGAATTTCCACCTGCTTGGAGACTGGGATGGCTCAAGGGCAAGCCGCTGCCTTGAAAGCAATAAGGAAGGGGCTGGTGCGTGTGCTGGAGGCTGGGTGGATTCAGATCCCCCATCAGCTTCCTGCAGGGCAGAAACCCCATGGGTACATGGTGGGGAAAATGAGGAGCTGGAGCTCTACAAGGAGGGCAGACACATGAATGCCTTTCTCTCTGCATCAGCCCCATGGGGTGCCTGTGCACCCATTGCTCTGCCATGATGGGTGCCATGCACCAGCCAAAGCCCCAGGGGATTTACAGGGTGTGTTTGCCACCAGCATTGCCTGTTCTGGGGCACAATGGGCAAACTTTGTGATTTAGGACACGAGCTGCCCTCTCCCTCCTGGGAACTGGTGTCGGTGGGGGGACAGGGTTATCGTGACAGGGAGGAGGAATCACAGCTCTTCGGGTTTGTGCTGATAAAGGGAGTGAATGGGAAGCAAAAGACAACTCATCCGTCATGAGCTGCCCAAGGAGTGCCCGCTCTGTGGGATTTACTTCCACCCACCATAACAGCCTGGCCACAATGTTCCTGGATGCGGCAGGAGAGGACGTCCTCGAAGGGCATGGGCTGGCCTGGGGGAAGAAAGGAGGGACTGCATGCTTTCCTCAGCACAGCCTTCCTCCCTGCCTTCCCTTTTCCTCCTCCTCCCTGAGATAAACCACCCTGGGTGCCCACCCAGCCCCAAGGATGCTTTCTGGGCAGTGCCGTGTCCCGGTTATTTGTTGTGCTATCAGAGGAGGTGTCGGAAGGGCTCTTCAATAGCAGCAGGCAGGAGCTGACATTGAACGTGAGGGGTTAATCATTACCGTGGTGTCAAGCAGGACACAGCGTAATAACCATCGCAGGAACCCAGTTGAAGATTAATTTGCCGCTGGGCTTTGTTAGGTGTGGGCACAGGAGGTGGCAGCAGGGGATGGGGACAGGGATGGGCTGGGCACAGCCAGGACCAAGGGGAGAAGCCAGGTGGAGTCCCTTGGGCACCTTGCTGTTACAGGGCTCTATAGAATGCAGAAGGTGCTGCCTGGCGATCAGCACCCTGAGCCTGATGGAGGTGGCCTGGGCACAGCATCAGTGCCTCCTCCTGCACAGTGATGGGGACAGGGCCAGCACAGCCTAAGCACTGAGATCCCTCCATCCCACAGGACCTTGGCTGTTATCCTGGGGGACAGTGGCTGGAGGGTGCTTCCCTCCATCTGTGGGGCACAGAGGGATGGATATGCCATGGGAAGGCTATGCCATGGGAAGGCTATGCCATGGGAAGGCTCAGCATGGACTTTGCCTCCCACATCACAGCCCGTCATCAGAGCTCAGGCACTCCATGCCCCTCCAGCACAGAGATCCCCACTGAAAAAGCATAATGCATAAAAATAACCACAGCCAGAATTCATGCAAAATTCCCCTCCTCCCCCGGGCTCTGGAAAGGTCAAGTTTCGTGCCAAGGCTATTTTGCCTTTGTTTAATTATCAGCCAGCTCCCGGGCAGCGGAGCAGCCCGGACAGGTTCTCTTTTGTATGGCTGCACAAAGCCAGGAGGCCGGGCTGCAAGGGGCAAGGGAGACCTGGGAACCCACAGCTTATGCAGCGTGTGCTCAAGCCGGTGCCATATGGGGCTAAGCTTAAACCATGACACCATGGGAGATGGCAGGTTGGTCTTCCCAGGGAGGGCAGGCAATGTGATAGTTGTCCAGCCAGCTCCTGGACACGCGGGTATGCTCCAGCACCAGTGGACTGAGCTGGGAAGTGAGTAGGACCATGAGAAAAGGCAGGATGAGGAGTGACCTGGTTCCTCTAACAAGCTCCCCAGGACTAAGCCCCTTCAGGCAATGAATCTTCACATCACCACCCATCAGCCTGCCCCAGGCACTCCCCTTCAAGGGGGTTAGCCTGCTTTTAGCATCATCACCCCATTTCGGGAAGAAAATACTGTAAATACTGGCTCCTGGAAGTGGGCACAAAGTGGTGGGTCTCAAACCTCAGCCCACATCACCCATAGGCATCAGCCACAGCGCCCTGGCAGGGGCTCAGTGCTACAAGGTCTTGCCTCAGCAGGAGGTGGATGTGGATGCTGCCAGGAGGTGAGATTCACTTGGCAGTGCCAAGCAAAGCCCCTAGGGCTGGGCAGAAGGGCTCTGGCAATGGGATGTTCCCTCTGAAAGCTGTGCCTGGTCCCAGGGAGGTGGCGTCAGCTTAGGAAGAAGCCCAGCCTGGCTGCAGGGAGCAGGAGGCAGCCGGTCTGGGATGCAGGTTGTGGCCAGTCCATGCTGGAGGCTGATGCTTTCCCATTGTGGTTTTGTTTGGGTGCTGTAGTCTCTACCCCAGATGCAGGTGCAGCCCCAGCTCTCCCAGGGTTCCCTGCCCCACAGAGGCAGAAGTCCGGGGTGATCTCCTGGGCTGCCTGCAAAAGTCACCCACACAGAGCTGACCCAGGGTGTTCCAAGGATTTGTTCTCATGGCAGGACCAAGCCTGCTGCTTGCTTGGCTTCACTTCACCCCTGCCTGCACCCACTCCACGGGGAGGAGCAAAGCCACTGCCCTGCAGGAGTGGTTGTGCTGAAGGCCCCTCCTGCAGCCTTTGCCACCCCTGGTCCCAGCTAGGTAGGGTTGAACAGCTCAAGAGCAGGGCAGGGGGCTGGCCCTGGTGTAGCATGACCTGAATTGTCAGGTCTCAGCTCCAGTTGTGGGTTTTATGGCAAGGGCCCTGAACCCTCTGGCTATGACATCCATTCCTTCTGCTGTGCCCTAGGGCAGGGGGTTCTTATTGCAAAACTCTTATTTCCTACAAAGGAAAGAAACCCAAATGCACCAGAGGCCAGAAATGCAGCTCAGCCCACTGGATGGTGGGGAACAAGTGCCAGGGCTGGCTGCTCGCTGCTCCTCACCATAGCACAAGCAGCCACTTCACCCTGCTGCTCCCCAAGGGTGCACCAAACCTGGAGCCAAGGGCCACAAGACTTTCCTTCTCAGGGGGACAGCAGCTGGAAGTGCTGGGCCAGCACAGGGGCTGGTTATGCCAAGCAGGTCCTCAGGCAGTTGGTCTGAAGATAGAAGTGATAGAGCCCAAGGAGGAAACAGCTCACAAACCCGTGCCAGTCAAGTGCTCGGCTCCAGCACAGCACATCTTGGAGGACCTCTGCTGGCACAGCCCTGGGCCACCAGGAGCCCAGGTGACACCAGAGGACAGGGCTCCGAGGCCTGGGCCATGCAGGGGCAGGTATGGAACACAGGAGGCTCAACAGCTTTGCAATGTTTACTCCTGAAAAAATAATTCAATTCAGAAAGCAGCAAGCCCCGGGATGCCCACACTCCCAGCCCCACCACGGCCACCACACCAGAGCCTTACTGGGAGAATGGAAGGACGGAGAACAGCACCAGTGGGCCCATTGTAGTGTGTGGAGAAGGGGGATCTTGAAGCACACCACTCAATTCCTGCTGTTGCTGAGAGCACCGAGCCCCAGCCCATGGTTGCTGCAGGTGAGCTTGGGTTTAGCCATTCCCTATCCATGGGACCACTCTTCCCAGCTCCAAGAGGAGCTAAAAGGAAGCCAAGCCTGAGCCCTGCCAGAGAAGAAGGGAAAGGGGGTGCATTTAGTTTCAGGAAGGAGGGAAACAGCCTTGGGAATAGAGATGCTGAGGAAAGAGCATCACGGTGGAGAGCTGTAGAAGTCTTCCCAAAGCAGGGTATGGGGAGCAAGCTTCTTTCCCTGGGAAGGAGCCTGTCCCTTTCCTGTTGTGCTGAAAGGACACGCTCTACCCATGCTGTCAGAGCAGAGCCCCAGCCAAGGGCAGTGCTGGTGGTGGCAGAGGACAGGGTTGAACCCACTACCACAGTCTCAAGGTGCCACCCTGCACCCTCCTGTTCCCTTCCTGCATCCATCCCTGCTGCTGGGTCACACTCGACCTGTGCTGTGTCCGCACAAGGCTCATTTTGGCCACACAGAAGCAGATTTCCTGGGTTCACAACTATTCATCCCTATGCTGGGCAAGAGAGGAAGGAAGGGAACAGAGGATGGTGCTGAGGGACAAGAGACAAACCTCCCCTGACTGCCCCTGTGTTGCCAGCTCTCCACATTGCTTTCCTGCTGCCCTCCCCTTCCCACAAGCAATAAATAAATAAGTTAGTGTAGTGTAGACCCCGATGCTCAGTTCACAGTGAGAAAACGAAGGGGAAGAGCCCCCGCGACCACAGGGAAAGGGCTGAGCAGCAAATCCTCCTCCCAAGGGCAAGCCAGAGCATAGCATCCCTGCCTATGCAGGGGGACAGGGCAGAGGTCTCTTGCTGCATGGATGAGACATAGAGGTGTACTGAGCAAGAGGACCAGGGCTGCCCCTAGTAGGGGGACACACATTAGTACCAAGTGGCTGGGGATGGGAGGGGACTCTGGGGTCCTTCCTAAGGCACAGGAGGGGGAACAGGGACCCCCTCCCTCTGCATGAGGGGTGTACCACAGCAAGAGAGCCAGGTTGCCCATTGTGGCTCACCTCAACGTACCAAGATAAGGATGGGGATTCAAAAGAAACCCCCTCTCCCTTCAGCAAAAGATGGGGGTACCTGGCTAGGGAAGAGGGGGAGACAGGGTACAGTACCACAGGGAAGGACCATCAAGGAGCATCTCTCCCTTCACAGGAGAGGGTGCCACTGTGTCTGCTTACATCTCACTCTCCAAGGCACTTTCACCCCCTCTCCCACAAGTCGGGGGACAGGGCTGCTCGCCCCAGAGAAGGTGGGTGAGGACAGTCTGAGCCGCAGCACAGAGCCTGGTCTACTTCCATCTACAGCCACCTCCCGCTCCCAGAACCGCAGAGCGAGGGAAGGGGCACCTGACAGCTCCTCGTGCTGGGTATGGGCTGTCCCTTCATTCCCACAGTAAATTCAGCTCCTCTTCAGCATTTCGTTTTTGCCTGTAAGCTGGGCTGCACCAGCTGCTGCAGCCCAAGAAGCAAAGTCAGTGTGCGGGGAGATGCCCAACCCAGCACTCAGTCTTCAAGGTGCATCCATCATGCAGGAGACAGAAGAGATGCTGGAAGAGCTCCTGTTCACCTCTGGGCACAGAACCAGCCAGGCAAGAGTTAATAAATAGCACCCAGCTGGTAGGCTGCAGCACTTGCACACCAGCATGCTGCCTTCTCAGGACCTGGGGACCAAAAGGGGAAGCTGAGGCATTTCTTGAGGCCCCCTCCAGTCTGCAATTGAGCACCTCCTTCCTCCAGCCTTGCCCAGCCAGGGGGCACAGGGAGCAGCGTTAGTAGTCTGTGTTAAAAAAAGGAAGTTCCTGGGATGGGGGGTGGCATATCTACAGGGAGGAATCCCCACTCCCTGCGAGGGAGAGCGGGGAGACCACAACAGGGGGCTGGAGGGAACCCAAGATCTCATTTTGCAGCCTGAAATGGGAGCGTGCGTCCAGTCACCAGCCTCTGAGAGCTGCCTCCGACTCTGACTCTGCACCATGGGGGTCTCTGGCTTCCCCTGGTCCCCTTCGCTTCCCCGCTGCCAGTCTCACGTCTGCTCTGCTGCAGCAACTGCTGGCACTGCCGCGGCCCCCTCCTCCTTGGCAGGGGGCTCCATGTAGACTGGTGTCACCGACGAGGGCTTCTTGGACCTGCAGGTGAGAAGGCTGGATGAGAGCGGGCAGGGGTGGTGGTCCCCCTCAGGACCCCAGCACCCAGTAGCACTGCTTCCTGGCATGATCTTGCCACTGGGGCATCCTTCAGCCCTGGGCATGTATCCTGTCCCCTCCCACCACACTGGTTAAGAAGGAGGGTGGTATGCCCCAGGATTGGGCTGGGACAGAAGTGGATGATGCAGTGCACTGGACAGGGGACAGAGCCATGAGGACGGGGACATTACCGAGGGTGTCATGCCCTGATACTCACGAGTAGGGGGAGGCAGGGACTCCCACCACGAGGAAGTGGTTCTTCTTGCGGAAGAGGCGCCACAGCCCCTTGTGGTTTCCACGGACGTCCAGGTCCCAGATGTGGAGGCACTGGGATGGTAGGGAGGGAGGAAGAGGCATCAGAGCTTGGGCACAGGCACCAAGGCCAGGGAAAAGCCACCACCACCATCCTCACTGAGACACAGCAGAGAGGGCTGACCCCCTTAATTGGGGTGGCACAGGGCAGCACTACATCAGCCACCATCAGCAGCAGGATAGAGCGAATCTGCTCCCATCTCTTCCTTAGGACATGGGGTTTGATCATCACTTCCAGGGAAGTGATGGGAACTACCAGACAAGCTGCTATCACACACACAGAGATCATCAGACTTCTCTTCTCCACTGGGACAAGCATCTGCTCTGGATGACCCAGTGCCTTCTGTAAACACCAAGAGCTCCAGCATCACCCACTGACAGCAAGAATCTATTTGCTAAGCTGCACCCATTTCATGGGCAAACCCAAAAACAACAGCCAGATGTTTCCCAGTGATGCCAAGACCAATGCAGGGGTTAAGATGGGCCATATCAAGGGGCTCACCTTGGCAAGCTGAGTCCAGGTGGTAAAATCTGCTTCCTGCTCCATCTTGATGAACATGATGTAGACCCTGCCCTCGGTGTCGGGCACAAAGGAATCCTCACAAGGGTTCTTGCTGTGGTCCAAGACCTCAGCCTCACTGCAGACACAGAACAGGGAGTGAGAAGGTATCCCACCTCCTCCCTATCCCCACTGCAGAGTACTTCAGACAGGCAAGCAGCAGCTGGGGCTGCCAGGGCCACCTCCTCTCTTTCTTCTGTCCTGGTTAGTTTACCCAGTGTCTCCCAACCTTCCTGCAGGCACATACCCCAGGAGCCGATGAATTTCGGTCTCATAGGCATCCTTCCTCAGGCTGTTGGAGGAGGACAGAATACAAAGATAAAGGCAGAATCAGACAGTTTGAGAAGCATGAAACACCCCAAGATGACCCTAATTTAAGACTGACCCAGTGTAACACTAAAAGGCAGGTTGGAACCAACAAATGGAGAGCAGGGACTGCCATGCATCCTGGAGGATGTAGTAGCAAAAACATGACCCTTCAACATGTCCATTGCAGCACACCATAGCTGAACCTGAGCTCCCAAAAACCACTGCAAAGATTCCCCAGTGAAGGCTGGTGTGCTGGGGCCGGCAGTTATGGCTGTTCTTCCAGAAGGAAGGGACACATTCCCAGCACAAGGGAACAAGGGTCAGATTAAGCAATTGTTTCATCCAGATCTTATTCTGACCAGCACTCACCTCTCCACATTTTTAAGCTGGACATTTGGAACTGTGTTGAACTTATGCTTCTTGAAATAGGCTTCCTGGGAGGAAGAAAAAGGAGGGGTAAGGAAGGAAAATGGGGTTTGGTCAGGAGTCAGTGGTACTCAGAGGCCACCTCAAGCATCCCTGCTACCTGGAAAGGTGACCAAGTCAGAGCTCAGCACCAGGATAAGGCTTGGGGGCTGAAGGAGGTCACTCACATGGAAGTAGCCGTTCATGTTGAGCCCCACGATGCCAAAGTGGTAGGAGCGGGAGATGTCAGGGATGATGCACTCCCGGCCCTTCCGCTGCTCGGGCATCCGCATCCACATGTCCCAGTCCCAGAGCTGGGGAAGAAAAACTGCCACTGAAGTTTGGGGGCATAACTCGGTAGTGTGGCCATCCAGGGACCTTTCTAGCTGCCCACACCACCTCTAGCCCCTTTGGCTCCAGCCTAACTGGGCTGTTCCAGCCAGGACTGTGGCTGGTTATGTGGTCCTCACATTGCTGTCTCAGATCCATTCTGCTTGGGCATCCTTCCCAGTAGAAGCTCAGGGAGAGCCAGGGGTCTTCCAAGAGCTGTACCCACAGGATCTGGATGACGATCACAGACTGCTGATAAGCAGAGATGGGGGATGCATAAGACAGGATCCCTCTTAGGTACTCACCTTCTCAGGGGTTGGCCACTTTGGCTCCAGCTCGTCCTTGTACAGGCTCTTCCGGAGCACCCAGCCCAAGCCTGGCATGGTCTCCACACGGTACAGGAGTGAGGGGTCCTCAGCTGTGTGTTCATAGCCCTGTGATGTTATGGGAAACATTCAGCACCCTGAATACACCTCTACCCCACCAAAAAAGGAGGCATCTTGTTCCACTGAGGCTCTTAGCATGGGGAGCAGTGGACAGCCACTGGGAAGGCTAGGACAGGATGATTTGCAGTGGCATGTCTGAACAGCCCAGGGCTGGGGAGACAGACCCACTTAGGGTGATAATGGGGGAACACCCTGGTTTAAATTGGAGCTTGGACCCCAGCCCGACATGGGAACAACACAGGGCAGATGTGTCCCTGCTCCATCATCCTTCCCTGACCCACCTGGTCGTTCCAAGCCGAGATGCAGTACAGGCTCTCATCCTCCTCCAGAAGGTGTATGGACTGGCTCAGAAAGCTGAAGAAAGAGTTACCCAGTCCCTGGTCAAACAGCATGGCAGGAATCTGTCCTCTCCTGAGCAGTGAGAGAGCTTATAGAAAATGCCCTACCCAAACAGGGACCCACAGCTTTACCTGAAGAAGTCAACAGAAATGTCAAGGTCTTCCTCCAGAACGACAGCAAATTTAGCATCCTGGAGGGCAAGGAGAACATGAGAAGGATGGAGAGGAACAGGACAGAGCAGCTAGACAGGGCAGAGGTCTCACTCACCGGGAACAGGTTGAAGGTTGCAGTCAGACTGGCTTTGTAGTGCTACAAGAAAAGACAGATGGTTGCCCAGGTTACCATCAACTTGGCACTGATGCAGGGCTAAACCAGCCTCCCTCAAATGCTATCCCAGGTCCCAAGAAATAATTCTTCCAGGGTTTGGGAAAGGTCTCTCACCTGAGAAACTCTGGCATTTTTAATGCTGATGGGAGTGTGCTGGATTCCTGAGAGGCCAAACAGCTCCACGACATCCATTGGCTCCTGCAATGGGAAGGTACAAAGCTCATCAAATGTGTGGGTCTAGATACATCCTCCCCACCCTCTGTCTGTGGCAGCTCCCTGGGACAAGAAGAATACGCCTGTGGGATGTCCTGCATGTGGCTGTCTCTCCTGGGGACAAGTGAGGTTTAAAATGATGCTGTGCTCTTGACCCCGCGACAAGGAACTCGCCCAACTCTCTTGGCCCTTCAGTCCTAAGTACTGCCATAAGTTTCTGTTAGCCCTGATAGTCTGCAAACCCAAAGTTGTACCCAGGAATATCTGAGGCCCCAAAATTCCCAGTCCTCCACTGACAATGCAGAAAGAAAACGGGTATAGGCAGGAACACATACTAGCTGCTTAACGTCAAGACTGCAATCAACTTCATTTTCTCTCACAGTTGCCAAGAGACCTATTTGCACTGCGGTTAAAAGTAATAACATTTGGGCTGACATCCCTACCTCAAGAAGGCCTCATCAATGCCTTCTCTATCCCCTTATTGTCCATCCCACCTAGCCACAACAGAAGGATCTTCCACTGCACCAACTTTTCCCTGGTATCCACCATGGCGGCATGGCTGCCCCCTCATAGCTGAGGGATGCTGTTCCAGTTGCCATGGCAATGGATGCTGCTATCTTTAACCACTCTGATGTGCTGCAGCAAGAGCCTGCATAAACAAAACAGCTTCCCCAGCCCCACAACCTGGCAGTGGTGGGAGAGCCCTGCAAAGGAACAAGCCTGTTCCCTTCCCCATCTCCATCACAAGGCAACCAGATAATACCTCATGGGCTGCTGTAGAGATGAGGGCTAGCAAACTCCTGAGACCTACTAAGGTCCCACATGCCTGTCCCAGAGCACATCCATTGCCAGAGCACCAGATTGCAGTGCGATCCTCCAGGGCTTTATAAGGTTGAGCTGACAGGAAGGTCATTGCTCTCTAAAGGGCCACTTCTCCTTTACCTGGCTTCAGCTTTCATGACCCTTGTGAAAACAGACTGTTTTGGGTCTCTTCACCTCTCACTGAGTGGAGCTGGACAGGCATGGCTGGACTGGTTTCCTCCACTTCATGTGAGGGAGCTCGACACAAGGTGTTACACCCAGAGCTGCTCAAAGGGCTGGTGATACTCATCAAGTGAGAAAAGGGGATGGGAAGAACCCAGCAAGACCACCTCATTCCAGTAAACCAGCTCATCTCTGACACAGATGCCAATCCTGGGCTTTGGAAAAGGCCAAGGCAGCTTTATCCACACTCATGGCTTGACTAAGCTGACTGTGCAGGAGTGCGTGAGGAGCAGTGTGACCCACAGCAGGAGGAAGGGTGAAGGGGCTCACTGCCTGCCACCCACTGAAGACTGGGCCAGCACCACATACTCCCAACTGTAGGACCAAGAACCTGGCTACAGCGACCTCTGAGAATGCTCTCACCTCATAGTATCCATCAATGAAGACTGTGATCATCTGTGGATTGACTCCTTGAGCCGACAGCAAGGAGCGCAGCATCCTAGGGAGAGATCAAGGAGCCTGAGCACAACACAGCCCTAGTGGGCCCAGGCCATTCAGCAGAGGATTATAGATCCCTTGGTAGAGGGGAAGTGTGCACAATTAGGAAACATGACCTATTACCCCAGGGCTCTTCCCTTTCCCATGGTAAAGAACCCTGGGAGCTGTTCAAGCAAGTATCCCCATGCAACCCTGGGAGGAGGCTGGATCCTGCCAGCAGGACAAAGGGAGAGCCTGGGCCATGCCTGGTGGCACAGAGCAGAGCAGCTGTGTCCCCTGGAAGTGCTTACCTGTACAGGTAGTTGGGGCGGTTCCCTGCAATAACAGCTACAGGCACATCAAAGACTTTATTGTCTTTGAGCTGGAAGAGAACAATGTGTTTAAGTGGGGCTGGGGAGGGTCAGGCCAACCTAAATGATCCTATGCCACCGAGAGCAGGATTCATGGGGTAGGGATCAACATAGTCCTACCCCTTGGCTCAGGACCACATCAACCAACCAGGATTCCACTTAGCACTGCTGGAGACCCTGACAGCTTTCCTCCCTCACCCTGCCTCAGATCCAGCTCCCCAACTGCAGCTTGCATCCACTTGGAGACCTCTGTCCAAACCCTTCATCACTGTGCCAAGGACAGCCCAAAGGCCGTAACAGCTGCTTCACCTCCAAATGTACAGGCTCTGCTGCCTACACGGATGTCCCTAGAGCCATGGTACTCTGGCAGCTCAGGCGAGACACAGGGCAAGGGAACTCCCCTTCCCCACCATGACCCAGCCACACGTATTCTGTATTCACCTTATCTTTGCTAGTGCTAAGGGCTTGCCCAGGCTCAGTTTGCACCATTTATCTGGTACTTAAGGACAGGGCTTTGCAACTGAGCTGCAAACACACCTGGTCCATCCCCGCCCTCCCTGAATACCCTGCAGCAGCACTCACAGGATCAGGGTTGAACTCAATGGGTGTGGGGTCTTTGCAGCTGCAGACACTGCCATAACCTTCTACTTTGCTGCAGAACCTCTTCCTGCGGCGGTTCAACTCTGTGTCAGGCCAATGGCACTCAGCATCTGGAAGCATCAAAGAGAAAACACAGACTGCTCATCCCCATGACCTCACCTTGTGTGCTGCAGGCTGCACTGCCACACGCACGCCTCCCCCTAAGCTCAGCCATCACCAAGCCTGAAGAAGCAACACTTGTTGCTTGTTCATGTCAGATGCCAGGTATAACCCCAGGAGCCATTCAGAAGCCATCCCCATCATACAGCCTCTCTGAGCAGCAATGGGCCCTCTTCAAGGACAACAGTCAGAAAAGACTGGACCAGGCCTGGTTTGGAGAGGTGACAAATGGCCAGACCACGTCCCTGCTTCTCTGTCCTCACCTTTCTCAACAACTGTGCCTGGAATTGCCATGGAAGCCTGAAGAAGGGAAGCTGGTCTCATTTTAAAAATCACCATCCTCATCTCACACACCCTAACATCCATCCTGGGATCTTGCTAACAGACCCATAGCTTTGACTCAAAACCATCAAGAGCAGCAGGCAGGCATGTCCCAGAGGTACCTGGCACCATGGAGCAGATATTGCTTCCTACCTTCCACAGATGTCAGATGAACTTCTGTCTTCAGCAGTACAGGGTCACCCCACGTTGATAGTGCAGGAGATTTGGCGTGCTTCTCCCCGTATACTTCCCCTGGAGAAGGGACACAGTCAGGACTGTCTGCAAGGGCCCATCCCTGCTGTGTCAGGGCATGAACATGGGCTGTAGCTCAAGGTGGCAGCTTGGCACCCTTTCCGATCGGCCTGTGGTGAGCTGTGAAGGGACATGCTCTGTCTCCTTCCCCACCCTCACCCCCAGGAACAGAGTTGCCACTCTCTATGACTTGTTCCCAGCTCATACAGCATGCTGGGGATGGGTTCGGTTTGTCTTCACCTGGCTTCTCCCACCATAAGGAGCTATGTACGCTCTCTCAGTTTGTGCAAGACTCACCTCCCTTCTTCCCCACAAATGTCCACATATCTCTCCAGCTCAGAAATGGTGCAACTTGGCTCCCCAGGCTTTTCAGGACATTCTTGGCTGTGTCCTTGAGGTGAAAGGAGCCTTCATCCTGGAACAAAACACAACCCTGCAGCTGAGACCTGGCTCCTGATGCAGACAAGGAAAGTCTTCTATGAATACTAAAAAGGTACAGAGCCTACTCCTACCCTTGAACCCTCTGAACCAGAAACCTTCAAGAGCAGGTTGCTAAGGTCTCTGTGCCACTGAACCTAACCGTGGCTTCATCATGACCCACAGGGAGGCCAGAGTAGTTGCAGACTGCTCTTAAGCAGAGCCATTTGTTCAGCAACACTTCACACAGCTAAACCTGAAACCCTGAAGCAGCACACTACTGCTCACACAGTCATCTAGATCCAGAAGGGTTCCACCATATCCTTGTATTTCCTCATGTGCATTCCCCACCTAACCTTTGTTTATTGCTGCAGGCTCTCACACATTTCACACAACAGCTTTTTGCTCTCCTGCCCTGCTGAGCATACAGCAGTACCTGCAGTAACAACAGGGAGCAAGAGACATAGGAGGTGATCTAGCCAGGGAGGCATAGCTCAGTGAGGATGTGACATTTAGCCCTGAGAATGCCTGACATTCAGGAGACAACTGCCCAGATAAGCTTTAGGGTGCCCTGACTCAAGATGACTTTTTCTTTTGACACTAAGGCCACATACCTTAATGGTGAAGATCAGGATCCGGCCCCGGGCAACCATGTTAAGGAAAAGTACCATGGCTTCATCTTCATGGGGAGAATAGGTGTCAAAGACCCTCTTGGCCATCACATGACCCTGTTGGTATTCAAACGTGAGATGCATCTTAAATGCTATATGGGCAGCACATGCAATGTTATGGAAATCCATCCTGGAAGCCTCAGTTCCTAAGTAACACAATGAGTTACTTTTCTGGTATGCCAAGAATTTAGGCCCCAGGCAAGCTCAGCCTTTGGGGCTTCACACACGACATGAAGTGCAATGAGGTCCATAAGACAGCACTACATAACCTCACAACTCCTCTCCTGCCTGCTTTCCAAGGACAGCCAGAGAAGCACAAGAGAAACACTGTAGGGACTATTTGGGTGACTGTGTCCTGCTCTGGCAAGTGAAGACAAACATTTGGGAGCTTCTCTCCTGGTTGCCCTTTGCTTCCTACACCCAGAAGTTAAAGACCAAGGACAAACACAGACAAAGACAGACAAATACAGACACACAGATGCTTTACCGTAGCCTGATTTAAGACGATGACATGAATCCCTCTCCCCTGCTCCCGAGCCTCATCTTCCAGGACCTGCAAGTGAAGAAGTGATGAGAACCATATGCCAAGACCCCTTATTCCCTGCCCATTCACCACAGCAGAGCTCCCAGACAAGGAGCAATTCTCTCTGCTGTGGCATTTTGTCTTTGCTGATGGCAGTGATGGATGCCAGAGTAGAAGGCAACACAGGGCAGCACCTCTAGAGTCTTGTCTTGGCCACCACTAACATGCTCTCACCACCTGCCGCTTGAGGATTCACTCATTCAGCAATATCCACCCTCTGCTCCGCCAGCACCTATAACTCACCGTTGTCCCATCCACAGCCACATAGACCTTCGATCTGCTGGAGTACACCTCGACATCCAAGACCTTCTTGTTGCTGACAGGGTGCCTAGGGACCTCCACATTCAGCATCTCATCATCTACAGAGGAGAAATGCATATTCTCAATCAGCCAAGGCACCTCTAGCTTGTTCATGCTTGACAAGCCTCCAGAAGGTCATGCCCACAAGGTATCCCAGCCCAATAAACCACAGGTAAGAATGCACAAGGACAGCAGTCAAGGGAAATACAAAATGGCAACAGGTCTGGCCCCAGCTATCCCCACATAGATGTCTGCAGCCAAACATGCTGAAGCCTTGAGTAGATAGAATGGGAATAACCTTTTCTATTAGTTTTTGTTAAAACTACATGCACAGACCTGTCTTTTATGCTATAGCTGGTCAAAAGTTTGCCCTGACTTGAAGAAATTACTTCCCTCCCTCCAGTTTTCTTGCTTTCAAAGAAAACCAAAATGCTGCCCCTCACCATAGTCCTGTGCAGACTCCTCTTCCTCCTCATAAGCAGCTCTCCTGGTGTCCAAGATCAACTTGATGTTTACAATTACAGTCACAAGCAGGAAGAGGACAGCACCTGTCTGCAATGCAGGACACTCTGTGTTAGCAGCTTGTAAGTAACAACCCCAAATTCAGCCTACCTCCTCGGCAGAGGCTGCAGGGCACCCCAAGAGATCTTGCAAGGGATCGTCATTTCTCCTGTTTTCTTCCAGGGAAAAGCAAAGAGAAGGAAATACAGGTGAAAAGTTTTAAGTTGAAACACTTTCATCAGCTGGAGAGCATCAATTTCTTGACTCATGAGAATTAACATACTTCCAACAAATCCCTGCTTCCAGATCTGTGAGCAGATTCCTGTTCAAATACTGCATCAAGGTTGAGGGTCTGTGCATGCAATTCAGAACTGCAGCTCCCACAGTAAACTTCTGCCTCTCCTGCAGCATCACTACGCTCATCTCTCCCACTGCAACCAGGGGACGTATTCACAGGGATAGATGCTGTGTGACTAAAGCAAGGCAAAGGGAAGAAGCTGAGGTCTGACTTGAGGAAACCACACTGTGTCACAGGCTGCAGAAAACAGCCCACAGCCTTACTATCTGCAGCAATCCTCAAAGCAACCTGCATGGATGCCCACACAGAGGGTGACAGGAAGGTCCAGGGGCTATGGAGCAGTCCACAGGAACCCCCCAGGCATCACCACTCCCCACCAGTCTTGCTGCTTCCAAACCAAGAGGATGGAGAAGCACCTGTACTTAAACGCACCTTGCTTTTCTCTTGCTCAACTTCAGTCTTTTTCCTGGTATTTGGACCCAGCGTAAAGCAGAAACTACTCCACACTAAAGGGGCCTTTTCTGAGACACAGCCACACGGGAAGACTTGGATCACAAACATCCCACGCTGGGAAATAATCCACCTGCAAGTGTAAGCTTAAAGCTGCAATGCTGGCCTGGGATGCAAGGCTGAAAGATAAGACCTAGCTGAAGCAATTTGTCTTACTTTAGGGAACTTTGTGACCCAAGGCCCAGGTGAAAAGGTGACAGCAGCATGTGGTGGCCACAGGGCTCTACACAGGGACAAAGTCCCTGCCCAGCACCTACAGCCCTGCCCCAGGGCTGAGGAGCAGCTCTAGCCCAGAGCCCAAAAACTGCTCTGGACAGTCATGCTGCAATGGGAAGTTCTGCCATTGGATTTAAGACACAAAGCCCTGAGCAGCTATTACCCCCAAAGCTAATACTGCTGCAGGGCTTCACCAGGCTCCAGGCCAGGAGGGTCCACCTGGCTCACAGCAGAGTCACCACAGGGACCCAAATCTGACTGCTATGTGCTGCTGACAGATTCATCCATGGCCCAAAACTCTGGCTTCTTGGCCTAGCCATCAGATGGTTTCCAGTTTCAACCAGGCAAGCTCAGGGTCCTACTTTGAGTTTGGAGCCTCTCCCTGGAGCACCCCAAGACTCAGTATGGAGTTCACAGCAAACAAGGAAGAAGAGGGGAGAGGTTGGTGGAGGCTGCTAATAGCCTGGGTCCCTGGCAAGGGGATGTAAAGACAGGTCATGGGTGATCTTGAGACTCTCCCCTTGCCCCTCGGCCCCCAACAGCCTGCTGCTTAAAAATCTGTGCCTTTTTCAGCTCTAGGATCCTTGATTCTCTGAGGTGTGGTAGGGGGTTGAGATCACACACAGGCCGGCCCTTGCTGAGAGGCATTAACAGGATCCCTGTCCTACCGGGCCAGCTACTACTGCTGTCAAGCAGCCAAATGGGTTCAAGAAGTAACTGAGGAAGAGGAAGATGGAAAACTAGCAATAAGACACATGACAATATAACTATCACTATGGCATTTTGGCTTGCTGATCTGCTGTTAACTCATGAGTATGAACACCTTTGGGATCTGTGCACAGAAAGCTTTTAAAGAGGCAAGAATAGAGCCTTGGGCTCACAGTGAGGAGGAGACTGCTCCTGGTGGCCAGCAGCAAGGCCACCTTACCAACCTGACTCCAGCCTGGTCAGCACTGGAGACATGGGGCAGCAGCCCTGGTGATCAAGCACTAAGCAAGACCAGCAGCTGAGTCTAGCAAGGCTGGCTCAGTCAGAGGCCCAGCTGCTACAGACCTGGCTGCCTCACACCTGCAACTCCGGTTTATGCATTTTAAGCCCAATTTTCATGTGTTTTAAGCCACAGCAGTGACACAAAGGAGAGAGGTAACAGCAGACAGGCTCTAGCACATTGTCCCCAGCAATGCCTGCCTGAATGACCTGGCTTGTTCCCAATCCCTGAGCACCCCAGGGGATGCGGGACCAAGCCCTCTTGTTCCTGAGGGAGCCCTCATGAGCCTTCGTCCTCTCAGGCACATGCAAAACCCTTCCCTACTTCCTCCCACAGCAACAAACTACCAGATCTCATAAGCTCTGCTTGTCTCAGGAGCAGCCCTTTTTCTGCAGCTTGCTGTTGTGGGGCCAAACCCTTCCTGTCCTTACATCCCCAGACACCCTCCAGGATGCTGACTCTGATGAGGATTAGCAGTTTTACAGCACAAGCACCCAAGCCTGCAGCTTTCCCAGACGCCAGCTGCCTCTGGGGCATGAGATCCTGCTACTCAGCCGTATTTTCTCTGTCCACCTGTTGTGTCTTATACCAGGCTTGATTTGCAAACTAAATGGGGTAAGGCTGGTTTCCCACCACAGGCTGAGCCCTACAGCACTTGGCATGGGTCTGGAACCAGAAGGGGAGTATTCAGCCAAGTTTCTAGCTGAAAGCTTCCCAAGGACGCCTGGATAACTATATTTCCTGCCACAGCCACCCAACAGGTCCATTTTCAGCTGGAAGTTGCTGCTAGACATGTCAGATCCTTCCACGCATGAGCACAAAATCACTGGAAGTAACATTTTGGGGGACAAGTTATGTCTCCCCAGCATGTTAGGTCACCCCGACTGCCAGCAGACCCACTTGCATCCACACAGCATCTCCGTAAGATCACAAATCCTGCAGATTATCCCTCCTAATCCACTGCAGGCCTGCGTGTGACTCACCTGGCACAGCTTCCGCAGCGTGCGCTGGTTCATCAGCTTATACTTCCAGGCAAGATACCAGCTCCGCTTCTTGTGGGGCTTGACGGCGGGGTTGGGTTTCCACTCGTCCATTGTCACAGGGGCTGGCACAGCCGTGTGGGGCAGGGGTCAGGACATGTGCTGCTCCGCTCTCATGTCCATCGGAGCTACCTGTCAGGATGGGAGCACAGTGAAGGAGGTGAGTGCTTTCAAACCCCCTCCCCAGCAAAGACTGGGCCTGGCACAAGCAGTGACCATGAATGGCGCTCACATACCACAAGCAAAAGCCCCACGGAGCCTCCCCACCTGCAAGCACCCCCAGCTCTGCATGGAGCAATCCAGGAGGCCAGGCTTTGCTGGAGGGCTGTAAGTAGGGTGATGGGAAGCCCTTGAACCCACGGGCCAGTGAGGATTTCTGCTCCAGGCTGCCTTAGGGAGGCCACTGCAGTGCAGTGGGTCCACTCCCACACTCTGGAAAGGTAGCCAAGAAGCAGGAGCTGGTTACAGACCCCAAACCACCAAACATCATGGTGTCAGCACCGGCCGTATCTGCCTGCAGAGTCCCTAGTGAGGAGAAGCATCCTTCTCACTTGCAGTAGGGTGGCTATGAAGCAGCACCATCCCCACTAAGGCGCTTCTGATAGCACAGACATGAAGCCAGAGCTGGGCCATAATCCCACGGGAAATCCCAGCACCCCCGGGGCAGAGAGGCTGCGCTCAGGGTCAGGTTCCATGCTGCGAGCAACCTGCTGGGCCTGGGGGGGGGATGCAGAAGCCCAGCAAAGCCAGCGGCCTGGCTGGAGCACAGACCCCGCCAGCAGGGCCAGGCACGGTGCGAGCCCCCAGCAGCCGCCCGGAGGGAAGCGGAGGGCTGGGTCACCCTCAGAGGACGAGCGCAGGGACCCGGTGATGCCGGGCGGGTACCGCAGAGACCCCCAAGCACCCGGAGTGGGGGGACCGAGGCCAGCGGGGAAGAGTCGCGACGGGGCCCCAAGCGGGGGACGGGAGGGGAGAGCCAAGCGCCGGAGGCCCAAAAGGAGCACCAACGGGGGAAGGCCCATGCGCGGAGCCGGGGGGGGAGCACGGCCGGGCCGGTGTGCGCGGCCCCGCTACTCACGGTCCAAGCGGGGAGGCCGAGGCCGGACCGGGCCCGACCGAGCGGGGCCACCGCGCCGCGAACCCCGAGCGCCAGCGGGGCCGCGCCGCTTCCGGCGCCGCAGAGCCACCGCGGGGGTGCAAGGGGGCGAGGCCAGCGCTATCCCCGCCCCTCCGCGCCGCTCTGCGCTGCCCGGCGGACCTCGCTGGTGCGGGCAGGTGGAGGCGGGGGGCGCGGCCTGCGCGGCGGGGCGGGGCCGCGGCTCGGTCCGGGTGACAGCGCTGCCGCTGCCGCCGCCGCCCCAGCCGCAGCCCCAGCCGCATGGAGAGCGGCGGGGAGGCGCTGCCCGCCGACCTGCGGGACTTGGCCACCAAGGTGGGGCGGCGGCCGCCCGCCGGGCTGCTGCGGGGGCTGCGGGCAGACACAGCCCCCGCGCCGCCCGCACCGCCCGCACCGGCCCGCGGCTCCCGCCTGCCGCTCGCCGAACGCCTCCGGGCGCTCCGCCTCGATATGGTGAGTGCTGCGGCACCGGGGCACTGCCGCCCCGTAACTGCGCACCCATGGGTAGATGCGTCCCCCCCCGACTGCCCGCTGTGCCCCCCATGTCTGTCTGTTGCCCCTCGGTAACTGGTCCCCTCGGTAGCTGTCTGCCACCCCCCTGATAATTCTCTCCCCCCACCCCTCCCCGGAACAGTTGCATCCCCCGGTAACTACCTGCCACCTCCCGGTAAGTGCCCCCCCTTCCGCGGTAATTCCATCCTTTCCCCCATCCCGGAATAGCTGCATCCCCTCCGGCTAACTGCCTGCAATGCCCCCGCTAACAGGCCCCTAATAGTGCCCCGCGCCCTGCCCGCGTTTTGGGGTGTCCCTTCTTTTCCCCTGTGTATTAACAGCCCTTCACCCCGTCTTTCTCTGCTTCCCGATCTACGCAGCATCCCCCGGACTTGGGGTCTCACAGACCCCTTCATTCACCGCCGTCCTGCGCCCCCTCCTCACCCCAGGCCCTGGCTCCGGTGGGGATCGGCGTGTCCCAGGGATCAGGATTTAGGGCAGGGACCTTCGCCAAGGGCATGGTGGCGGGTCCCCCCACCCCCACGGGTGTCACCCCCTGAGTGACAAGGCACAAGCATCGCTGGGAGCTTTCTCTGGGTTTGCTTCCTGCTGGGGCTTCTCTGGTGTCTCGTAAAGGGTTGAGCTGCTGTGGCCGCCTTTTCCCGGGACCGTGGGAGTGTCGATGGCAGCTTTCTCGCCTCCCTCTTTCCGTGGAGGGAACAAATACCGGCGATGCCTGTGCCTCTGGGAAACGTGGCGAGATTGGGCAATGGGTTCAAGTGCTGCTGGGGGAAGGGACTCTCCCACGCGTGCACACACAGGCCGGGTGGGTGGGAATGAGCATAGTTTCCATAGGGAAACCTCCTAAATACACCTGCATCCCTGCCTGCCACCCGGGGCACCGCTGCTTTGCCCCATTCCATATTCCATATTCCCCATCGATGCTTTCATCCTCCCTTCTCTTTCATCTTCCCCCCACGCCGGCTTCCAGGCTGCACTCTGACCGGAGGAGAAAGGGCTGTGGGCCCTGAGCGGCTCAGAGAAGGAGGAGGAGGAGGAAGCAGCCGTGGTGTTTGCCCTGCCCAGGTACAGGCAGGGTCAGCCCCCAGTCTGCAAGGCCTGGTTTTGGCCGTGTGTTATTAACCTTGGCTCAGAAAGCCTTTTCCTTGGCTTTCCTTGGCCCTGGCTCTTCTTGCTGGCTGAAGGAAGCAAGGACACCTCACACCCAGGTCAGCAGCCTGGGAATGGCATCTGGGTGCCCAAAACCCAGTACAGGGCTCCCCCATCTCCCCCTCCCCATGAACAAGAACCAAAATCTCCCCTCCCAGCAGCAGAGACCAGCAAATCCCAGTGGTCAGTGGAGAAGCTGCCCTGGGAGTGAGTGATGAGAGGGGAAGACAGCAAATTCCCATACTTGCCTCTTGCTCTGAGGATGTTTCGTCCCCAGGGATGAAGGTGCCTGCAGGTTTCTTGTGTGCTGGGGAGGGGAATGGGACCGTATCCCCCCTGGGAGGAGTGTGATGATCCCCTGTATGGCTGTCCTTGGTACAAGGTTGGTGCTGTGGTGCTGCATCACCACATCTGGAGGAATACAGAGAGCAGCTGGACCTCGGCCTTCTCTCACATTATTCTTTCCTTGCTGGAGAGGGGGTTTCTTGGGGTGCAACAGGATGGGTCAGGCTGGCCTAAAGTACCAGCAAATCGATGCTCAACTCTTTTCAGCAAACCATATGGAAAGGGGGAAGTGTTTTCCTGCCTTCTGATTTTGGGGTGGCTCCACAGCGTCTCTGACAGCGCTGTTGCAGCTAGGCAGAGAAAACCAGGGAACCCCCCCATCAGGGTTCCCAGCCTTCCTCCTCCCGCCTCTTCTCCCTGCCAAAGCCAGATGCTTCAGCAGCGTGTGCAGAAAAGTCCATTGTAGGCAGTTTTTGAAATAACTTGCCTAGAAAGGAAGTTTCTGCACTCCAGTGCTGGCTCCTGCCCCAGTCCGGGCACATCGCTGCTATTTTTCATGTAAATCCAGCTTGAGGAGCAAGGGGAGGGGATGGCGGATTTGTGTTGGGTCTCTACAAATCATTGCCCTTTTTTTTGTGTCCTCTGGACTGAGAGGCATCACGTGCTAGAATCCTGCCTGGAGTTTTCCCAGGCTCCTTCCTAGGATGCTTTTGTTGCTGCGCTCACTGTGGGACCGGAGATGGGGGGTCTCAAGAGACCGGCGGGTCATGCAGGGGCAGGCGAGTGGCTGAGGGTACCGGATGCTGGGGACCGGGTGCTGTCCTTAGAAATGATCCTGTGGGGCAACTCTGATTTCCATCCCAGCTTGCTGGTGCTGGGGACAGAGCGTGTTTGTGAACCAGTGGGTGGGCATCCGCAGCTGCCAGGCAGCCGGTACCTGTCCTGCAGTGGGTTTCTCTCCCACCACTGCCGTCTTATTCCCTTTCCTGGCAAAATATTTGTGTCCTGTGCAGGGGAAATCCAGTGGCTTTCGGCAGCCAGTATCACACAGACAGGAATGTCTTGGCATGCGGGGCTTTCCGTTAGGAAAACAGATGTTTCTGCAGCAACTGAAGCTTTGCAAAGGCTTGGAGGAGCAGGAGTCGGCGAGGGAAGTGGTGTGGTCAGCAGTGACTGTTCCACTCCACCATCCTCCTCTGTTTTGGGAGTGATTTGGATCTCGGGCTCCAAATCCTGTCACGTTGTCACCAGGCTTGCATCGGACCCTAGAAAAGGGGAAGTAAATGCATGAAGGGACCCAGCCAAAACAGCGTGGGGAGGTGCTGGTGGTCCAGATAGACCCCTGCTCAGAGCACTGCCGCTGCTTGGTCTTCTTGCCCTGCCATCAGTTCCCTAGGGCTTGGGTGATGCTCTGGGCTCACACCTACACCCAGTGCCTCCAGTTCCTCGCTTACTTCTGTCCCCATAGGAAACAGTGACATAAGTGCTCTGGGTTTATTTCTCTGAAGGGGCTGGTGGGTGGTAGGCACCATAAGTCATTGGTTGCAATGGCTGTGTCCCTAAGTCTTGGACAGGGTCCCCTGGGATGTTTCCCTGCAGGGTGTTCCCCCATGCCATGCTGTTCATCAAGCAGCCCCGGAGACCTGTGGACCCTACAGTGACACCTCTGCCAGGGTGTGCTGGGACTGGGGCTCACCTTGGTCCCCTCAAACACCCGTGTTTTCTGTCTCCCCACCAGGCCTACCTGCGAGCGGTCGATGTGAAGATCCTGCAGCAGCTGGTGGTGGTGAATGAGGGCATCGAGGCAGTGAAGTGGCTGCTGGAGGAGCGGAGCACGCTGACCAGCCGATGCAGCAGCCTGGCCAGCAGCCAGTACAGCCTGGTGGAGAGCCAGGCAGCCTCGCGGAGGGGCAGCTGGGACAGCCTGCAGGACCCCAATGACCCGCTGGACAGCATCTCTGTTGGTAG
Organism: Psittacus erithacus; assembly: GCA_009867235.2. Taxonomy (NCBI): domain Eukaryota; kingdom Metazoa; phylum Chordata; class Aves; order Psittaciformes; family Psittacidae; genus Psittacus; species Psittacus erithacus. The sequence continues at coordinate 24,786 of WYDI02026128.1, forward strand.
CTACCTGGACACGTTGGCTGATGATATGGATGAATATTCCCAAAACGCAGCCGAAACCGCCGCTGCATCCGCATCGGGCAGAGCCCTGGCCAGGGCGGAGCAGGATTGGATCAGGATTGATGCCGAGAGGGGTCTGGCAAAGCAAGAGAAGGGCAAAGCGGAGCATGAGTGGCCCCACGTGGATGCCTCCCCACCCAGGCTGCCCCAGGATCACCGGTTTGCGAAGGAGCCCCAGGTGGCCAACGGGCATTTGAGCCAGCAGCTCTCCTCTGTGGAACCAGGCAGAGACACCAAAGTGCCATCAGGGGCTGGGGAAAGGCTGGGGAAGGGGAGCCTGGATGGGAAGGCTCGGAAAGCTGAGGATGACTTCGAGAACTGCAAACTCAACAGCAAACTGCACTTGGAGTATGACGCCCATTGGCGCTGGCTCCAGTCTCAGGATGATGTGACGTTCTTGTAGCCCATGGCTTCACCCTTACCAGTCCAGCCCTCCCAACTGCTCGGTCTGCTTCACTTGTCTCTGCTTGGGAGAGCTGGAGTGGCTGGAGAAGGGAGGACAGGCTGGCTTGGTGGTGCTGCACTGTTCTAACACCCTGTCAGTGTCTGGTGATGCAGCCCTAAGGGATGGGGTGCTGGCCCTGCAGCAGATTTATGGGAGAGGGGGGATAAGGTGGGTCCCCATAAATTTAATCCTTTGCCCTGGGGTGGTGCTTGCAGGTGGCTGGTCACTCCTCTGTTGTCCTTCATGCTGGTGGCAGGGAAGGGTTGGTGGGAAAACTGGTGCAGTGGGACCTCTCCCCTCTAATCCTCAGCCTTCTATCTGCAAAAACTGGGGACCCTTCCTGTAAACTGGCTGCCCAGAGAGCACAGGAGATGCTCCCACACATCCATTGTGGCACCAGCATGCTGTGTGAGGTGTGGGGCAAGGCCAGCAGTAGGTCATCCCTGTTGGATGTGCTCATTTCCGTCATTGTCTTCAAGGCCTGTGTCCATGCAGGGTAGAGTTAATCTGGGGCACCTGGGGCTTGGCCTCAGCACATGGGGGATGCTAAAACCCTCTTTCCTGTGAGTGAAGCCCTGCCTGGTTTGAATGCCTTCATCCATACTGTGTGGAGGAAGGATGATGGTGCAGACTTCCCAATGTGATTACATGAGAAGGGCAATGTGCTGAGTGGGAGACGGAGATCCAGTTCTCCCAGTTTGTCTCTGGACTGTCTTCCACTACTGGACCATGTCCTGCGGAAACCTTGGGATGTGGCAGTGTATGGGCAGCCTGGCAGAGCCTGTGGGGCTCAGGCTCAGAGAGTGCTTCCTCCTGACACAGGGTGATGGGGGTGATGACTGGGATTCTCCATCTGTGTGATGAATGGTGCCAGGTCTTTACTCCCTGTCAGCAACCAGAAACATGGGGCTTCTCTGCTGGGGTGGATTTGGAGTGACCCTGCCCTGGAGACATCTTCTTTGTCCTTTTAGCCTTGGCTTCTGCCTGTGCCTTTTACTGTCCACGCGCTACATCCCCCAGCACACCCCTCGCTGGCTTGTAGAACATGGCTTGAAGCTGGAGCTGCATGACAGCTTGGGCAGGCTTGCTGCCTTCATCAAATGATGCAGGAAGGACCTGAGCATCCTGCTTCAAGGAGGGGGGCTCTTCCACATGTGTGGATAAGCCATGGGTGCTCAGTGCTGTGACGGCTTTGCTTTCACCATGATGCTGTTGTTACCCTGCTTGTGTGGGTCACAGCCTGGCTCTTCCCTTACTGGCGTGGTGGGAGTGGGGACACCATCTCCTGATGTCAATGGGAAGCCAAGAGAGAGGGAAGACCTGGCTGTGGCTCTCCCTAGATGTGAAATGTGAGCTGGCCCTGGTTAGGAAGATAGTTGTGTGCATGACAGGTTCAGCTTTGTGCCTCTGAAGCAGCACCTTCAGTGGAAACTATACTCCATACTGAGACCCCTGGGCATCCTCCCTTCCCCTGCAGATCCTCAGGGCTTTCCTGGATGGACATGGAGAGCAGAACAACACCCAGAATTCCAGGAGATGGCACCTGCTGAGGACTTGGGGGAATCCCAGCAAACTGGGGCCAGGTTGCCCTACGTGAGCATCCCACCCGCCTGCCCTGGTGCAGCTGTGCTTGGCTTGCCATTGCCTACAAGCAGCTCATGGCTCCCTGTGTAGCTCCACTGCTGCTGAGCCACCACGTTCCTCAAGGCTGGCTGTCCCCTGCTTCCCTTCTAGCCCTGCATGGCATGAATCAGCTGAGGGTCCCTGGGGGAGACAGGGTAAGTCCTTCAGCGCTGTTAAATCATTCTCATAAAAAAATAGCTTGCTTAATAAATGATAGCGTTTCTCCCAGGCCACAGTGTCAGTGCTTTGCTGAGCTTATGGGGGTTTATAGGGAAAGGAGAGAGTGAGATGCTGTGGAGCTGCTGGAAGGTTTAACCCCAGTCCTTAAACAGGGACAGACCATGCATCTGGGGATCTGTCCTTTCTCACATCAGGGTGGTGACACATAAAAGTCACGCTTCCTGCAGCAGTTGGGTACCAGAGCACATCTGCTGGGAGCAAGGATGCTGGTGACACTGGATCTGTGGGAGATGGGGCCTATTTGAGCTCAGCTGATGTATGTCTCCACTTACAAATACCCTTCCTGCCCAGATTTCCAAGGAAGATCTTTCTAGGTGTTTGCCAGCCCCATTAGCCATGCTGGGGTTATGTTTGCTTCCCTTGTACTGCATCTGCAGCCTTGGTTCCTGCAGCCTCGGTTCCTGCAGCCTCCTCCAGCCAGGATGTGCTGAGGGTCTGGGTATGGGACAAAGACTTCTCTAGCCCAGCATGGGCTGCGAGCAGCCACAGCTCTGATTTGAGGCTGTTGGGATTTGCTCCTGGGTGGA
>WYDI02026128.1:27777-70703 GCA_009867235.2 Psittacus erithacus
AGACTTCTCTAGCCCAGCATGGGCTGCGAGCAGCCACAGCTCTGATTTGAGGCTGTTGGGATTTGCTCCTGGGTGGATTTTAAAGGGTGGGTCCCTTTAGAACCACTGGAGCTCGTGGAAACATCAACCTTTCCAAAGCAAACGCAAGGGGCTTATCCAGCCCTGCCATCGCAGCCCAGCATCCGTTCCGTCTCCTGGCTTGGAAACCGTGAGCTTTTGCAGATGGAGAGGTGGATGCTGGAGCCAGCAGGGTTTGGCAGGATTTCCACATTTTATGCTGGGCTGAGGTAAAAAATAAAGTAAGGAAACCTTAGAAACAAAATGCCCAACCCATTCCTCTTCCATAGCTAGACCCAGCGGGCAGGCAGCTCTGTATCGCCTTTGCTGGGGCTCCCCTGGGCATGAACTCTTAAGCCTAACCCACAGGAGCCTCAGTTGCCCATAGCCCCAGAATCTGGGTATCCGCTCAAACCTCAGCACCTCTGTCTTGCTGCAAGGTGGGTGCCGCAATGGGGTGCAGGGCACCCACGGGTGAGAAGCAGCCTGCAGCGTAGACCCGGAGCCTCTCTTCTCAGCGTTGCCCAGGGAGGAGCAGTGCCTGGCCCTGCCTGCTGCTGCCCTTGGGCTGTTCTTGGGCGGTGCAGCTCTGGTGTTAGGTAAGAAAACAAGCAGATAAAGCAGGCTGGATCCCAGCCGGTGCCAGAAAACACCCACCTCCTACAATAAAAACACCGTCCAGTCATCTTTTCTTCTGTTAAAGATATACACAGAGATTAGACTGACTTAACGAGGCACTAAAACACTTCAATGGCTCTCCTTGCTAGCTATTAAACGCTCCCCTGGGCCTTCCCCTCCCCACATGCAGCTTGGCTCAGAAAGGGCCTATCCCCTGCGTGCTGCAGCCATTTAAGCAATTTATGGTAGTTCCTGGGGGGAAGCATGGGGAAAGTAACTTTTTTACAGAGGGGAAGAGCCCGGTGCCCATGGTCAAAGGGGTGGTGGCATCCAGCCCCTCTGTCCCTCACTGTGGCCTTTGGTCTGACAGCCCTATAGCCCCATACAACCCTATGGGCTGGCTGGTGTGGGGTGCGTCGCTGTGGGGTGACCAGGGGAGTGGGTGCGGGGAGTGTGGGTCTGGGTCCTGTCACCTTCATCAGGGCTTGGGGCAGGGATGCTCCATGTTGTCCCTTGTACCATTCCCTGCATGTTGCTCAGGGATCAGGTGCTGGGAGGAAACCCGTAATTGGGCTGCTTGGGGATGCTCTAAAATGAACCTTTTAGGCTCTGCTTGAGGCTTGTCTCTGGCATCCACTGCTAACATGAGAAGGTAAGAAAAGGTGCAGATGGACCAAACATAGCCTGGGGCTGACAGTGTCTTGCCCACTGCTTTCCCTGAGATGATCATGGTCTGCATTACAGGGTGACCTGCCTGAAACCCAAACCCCTCAAGAGAAAGTGTTCAGCTATAGGAGTGCAATGAAGTGACCCAGTGACACTAGTGGCAATGGGGAGGGTGTCCCATTCGCCCCATGGTTCTCTGATTGCCAGGAGCAGTGCTGCAGGCAGAGCCCTGGGCTTGAGCTGCTTGACCCATTGCAGGCAGCGCAGGGCAGAAGAGGCCAACGAATAGGACAGGAGGGGCTGGTCATGCCCCCATATCCTGCTCTCAGCTTGCCCTGTTTTGGCTGTAGGGATGTTCTCCTGGGCAAGGCTGAAATGTTGGTGCTGGTGGGAGCCAAGTGGTGATCCCCAGGGAGGACCCCATGATGCCAAAACCACCCCCAAAGCAGGACAGCATTCAGTCCTGGCACTGACGACCTGGCACCCAAGCTTGGCCCCATCACCCAGCTCTCCTTCTCTCCTGGTTTCACTCAGCCTGCTCCCTATGCCCTGACCAGGACTCCCCTGTACCAGGTTAAACCAGCCCAGTGGAGGGTTCCTGTATCCTGAGTTTTCAGCTTGTTTCCAGTTTTCCCTTCTCATTCCTTCAGGATTACAGGCTCCCAAAGGCAAGAACCTCCTACAGGTTTTGTGCAAAGAGGCAGCTGAGAAGGAAAAGATGCTTCCCCCCCAATCTGTCTTCTTTCAGTGTGTGCTCAACTGCTATTACACACTGGAGAAGTCACGCCAGGCAGGTGATGCTCTGACTGCCCAGCATGGGAGTGTCTCATGGGAACCTCCTGCCTCCTGTGGTACCCCCCGAGTTCCCCTCGGGTCTGCTCTTGGGTCAGCAGCTGAGTGACCCATAGGCTGTTGAACAAAGCTGGAGCACAAGCCAAGAGCAAGCTGAGCCTTTGGGAAATGCCTCCCGGAGCTGTTTCCTGCCTGGCTTTTGCTTTGGATACTAATCCTTTGGCTTTAGAGCTTCCCAACCCTGCTTGAGAGCGAAAAACCAGCATGACTGCTTGGGGCCTCAGGGGTGTGAAAGGGACGGGTGACAAGGACAGGTTCTGGGCTGGGTTCCCGGCCCTTGTCACCCTTCCAGCCCAGCCAAGGTGCCAGGAGTCCCCTTCCTCCTCCCTTGGGTGGTGCGTGCCCACCCTGGCCCATCAGGGTCCCCAATGTGCCACCTTCTCCTTCCTGTACCTTCTTCATGTACCCATCACTTGGCAAAAGGTCCCTCCCCTTTCCCACTTCCCATATAGAGTGGGACCTGGGTTCACCCCGCTCAGCTCAGTGCCACCCCAGGGGTGACGCCAGAAGCTCTGTGTGCCCAGATGTGTGTGCTCCTGTCGCCACCTCCTGCCCGCCTTCGGTTCCCGGTGGGGAGGGAAAGGAAAGCTGGAATTGCTCTTTGGAGAAATTAATCTTCTTTCACCATCTTAACTCGGCCTGACTTAGAGGAACCCCCCTGGGTTGGTTTTGTCCCTTCTGCGGTGTGTTTAAAGGGAAAATTACAGTGAATATGTTGCAGAGAGGCTGTCAGGGGGATGTCAGAATACATCTCCAGTGGGGACAGGATGGGGAGCAGGACCAGAGGGATGCCTCCAAATGGGAGCGAAGCTGCACTGCTTGTAGTCCTCCATGGATGGCGGTGGTCCTGGGGGGGTGACTGCAGCTGGGTCTGGGTAGGGGGACAGTGCTGGCCACTGTGACAGGGATGGGAGGTGAAATGTGCCTCTCCCAGGCATCAAACCTCCCATTTCACACCCCTTCTCCCCATGCTTGGAATGGAGCAGAGAGGCCAGGCAGTTGCTCCATTCTTCATCCATGCACTTCTGTACCTGTCTGGCTGTGCCTTCTCATCAGAGTGCTGTGACTGGCAGAGGGATGCAATACTTGCAGCCCTCAAATACCTTCTGCAAAGGGATTTTGAGTCCACAACTATCCCCAGCCATGATCTGTGCCCTGGGAGAGAGGCAACATTGGGAACTGAAGGGATCTGAGGGAGTTTTAGGACAGCAGTCCCCATTGTGAAGGCTCAGCCCTGGGCCTCGGGGTGGGAGGGCACGGGCAGTGTGTGCGATGGGGATTATGGCTGCTATAAAAAGCACCAGCATCTCTCACCCCTGCTCCCTAAGGTGCTTAAGGGAGGAAAGAGCTGCTTAAAGAGCAACCTCCTGCACTAAGGAGGTGCAGGGACTGGAGCACTTGGAGCAGCCTGGCATCCTCATCAGCCTCCTTTCCCTTTGGCAGCTCCCAGCATCTCAGCCCATGGACCTTCTCCCTGAGCCCCTGGTGTTGGACAGCCAGACCCTCATATCCTGCTTGGAGGACGTGGGGGACAAGGAAAGGGGTGATGGGGACAGCCCAGCCTGAGCAGGGGTCCTGGTGGGCAAGAGGAGCAGTTGAGGTTGTTGTACCATCTGCACTGGCCCCCAAACAACTCTTCTTTCCCCATCCTCTCAGCTTTGCTTGTCCATCTGCTCCTATACTGCCACCCTGCTTCAGAGGTGCTCTGAGGGTGCTGGAGATGTCCTCCAAAATGCAGCCAGTCCAGGGGTAGGTGCCTAGGCTGGGAGCCACTGATGTCTTGGAAGGACAGGGGCTGCTTTCAGCCAAAGGCCACACTCTGCTCCAGTTTCTGGAGGCAAAATGGCTCCGTGGCTTCTCATGACCCTCTGACAGGTTCAGAGCATCCTCAGAGCTCAGCCCTAGTGCGGTGCCTGCTGACAAATCAGGGCAAGGCAGGTGCCAGATGATGGCAGTGATGCAGGGATGGGGGGTGAAGGTGGTGTGTGAAACTGCTGTCCTCTGCTGTTTCCCCTGTCGTGCTGCAGGTTCCAGCGAGGTCACAGCAGGGAAAGCAGCTACAGCCATGGGGTCCTGCGCAGCTCCAGGGCCAGCCCGGTTCCCGGTGCTGACCAGGTGAGACTCTGTGGCTCAGGAAGACGGTTGGTGGTTTCCCCCTGCCATAGCATTACCTGAGGCTCGGTTGATCTGGGGATGGGCACAGCACCAGGATTCTTCCTTGCATCCCTGCAAAAAAGGGGTTTCAAAGGAAGGGTCCTGGCTCCAGGAGGGGAGTGGGCTGAGGGTGATTCCTCCCCTGTCTCCTCCCAGGCTTGAGCAGCCCCGGTAGACCCCGGTGCCGATGGCCACAGGAGGGAGCTTGGCTCCTTCCTTCTCCTCCTGCTCGGAGGACAGCGTCCTGGGTGAATGACAGCCATGCTGGGGCTGGGTGCGAGCTGCTGGTTTGTGCAGGAGCATCTCCGCGAGGTCAAACAGTGTCGTGTGGGACCCAACAAGTGTCAGGAAGGGAGCGAGGACCCGGGTGGAGTGGAAGGGGCTGCTTCCATCCCCAAGGAAGCCTCATTTCCAGCAGCTGGGTGATGGGTCCTCAGTGCAGATGAGCTGCTGGGGCTGTTGCCTGCAGCTGTGAGGGGACCACTTGTGACCGGTGAGTGCCATGGTACCATGGCAGGGACCGTTCCCTTTGAGAGCAGTGCCAATGCGGGACACATGGCCTCACTGTCCCCCTCAGCAGTGAGTCACCCCAATGCCCAGCCTCTATGTGTTGAAAGAGCAGGGAAGCAAGGAAACCAGCCCTCCCACCAAGTACAAGCTCCTGTCCCCCAGGAACGTGGACCTTCCCAGTTTCCCCAGCACAGCCAGCTCCATCATTGACAGACCCAGGCTCACCCCCCAGCATCCCTCCATGCTGCCTTGGCATTGCTGCCTGACTTCTCCTTGGCAGCCCTACAGCAGGACCTAGCATTACAAACCCAGGACCAAACAAAATAGAAGAATGCTGGTTGGAGCAAAGGAGTGTCTGATTGGAAATGGTTAACTGCTGAGGGATGGTTTGCGGTACTGTAGCTTCTGCCCTTGCTTGCTGCAAAGCAGACAAAGCCCCAGCGTGGGACTGCTGGTAATGGCTCTCATTAAAAGCTATCAGAGCAGGAGACTGAAAATACATTCATTTCCCCCTAACTGCATTCAGAAGGGGAAAATGATGCTCTGGCTCCCGCTGTTAGGGGTGCACTGTGTATCTCAGGCTGGAAAAGGCAGGGCTCGGCTCGCTGAAGTCCTGACCACTTGTCTTTTCCTGGGATCAGATCTCTGGGCCATCATTATAGCCTTTTATTAAGGTTAGGAAATATGTGGAGATCAAAGGGATCTTCATAAGGAAGAGGTACTCTGGGACCAAGGAATGAGGTTGGTCCTGGTGCCTATGCTCTGCTATACAAAGAAATGGTGGATCCTGGTTCAAAAACCCAAGCAGGGCAAGAACTGGCCTTAGAATACCAATTAAACCATCAGGATGCTCCTTTTCCCACTTGGTCTGGGAGGCCATCCCCCATCTCACCTGCTGCTGGCTTCCTCTGAGCCCCTTAAAAAAGAGGAAGTGAGGATCCGCCTGAAGTTAGCAATGGAAAGGATGCCTTTAGGCAGAGAGAAGTGGGAAGAAGAGAGAAGGGCAGTTCTGAGTGTCAGTACCCTGGCAGAGAAGAGGAAGGCTCCCAGCAGAGCTGCAAAGCTAAGGGGAGGAATGATGGCCTGCACACGTCATCAACGTACAGGGTTGGATTTGGCTCTTACTGACCTTTCAGTGCCTTCCTGCAGCCCCCAGCTCATGCTGCAGCCCCCAGCTCATGCTGCAGCCCCAGCTCCCTGCCGTATCCTGGGCTTCTCCCCAGAAACAAACACCCCCATTTCTCAGGCAGCCTTTTTGTCGCCCTTGCCCTTTTCACCATCCATCCCTGTGCTGCAGGGCAGCCGCACACCGAAGGACCGCCTGGCTCCTCTCTGGCTCATTCCTCTTACGAGCTTTGTTTGGTGGGTGCATTTTGCATTTGCCTTTCTCTTTTGCTATTCACAGGGAAGAAAGGGAGGTCATGAACTCAAAGGCAGACATCAGGGCAGGACTGACAAGCCCGGGAGAAGGGGAATGCCACCCACCCCAGCAAAGTCCTTAGAGACTGGCAAAACCAGGGTGAGAAGGGCTTTGCCCTGTGGTGCCAGCTCTGCCCTTCCCTTCCTCTCTTTGCCCGGTCCTGCATGGTGGCTGCTGCAGTCCCACTGCATCTTCCTGCTGCTCCATTGCTCTGCTCCATTCCCGCTGCTCCATCCCGCCTGGCCCAGCCACTGTGCCCATCACGTCTGTTGTGGTAAGTGGCGGGTCTCGCCAATGGCAATGACCACATCCTGGGGCTGGCGGTCCCGGTGCCGTGGCACCTCGGGCATCTCACTCATCTCATTGACGCTGCTGCTGATGCAATTGACGTCGCTCTTGTTGCTGTTGTCATCCGGGCTGGGGCCAAAGATCCAGTCTGGAGGAGGGAAAAGCACAAAGCAAACTGCTGGTTATGTCTGGCTGTTGCCAAGCCAAACCTGGCTGTGAAATCACTGCCTCCCACTACATTTTGCCCTCACTCTGGGTATTTACCATCCCACACCTGCCCCTTCAGCCCCCTTGGATCCCCTGGTACCGGGGTCCCCTCTTTTCCCAGCTTCAGGCTGGTTTTCAGGCTGCTTGTTTCTGGAAGCCCTCCTCGCTTAGGCAAATGAAATCACACTGCTGGTCCCAAAAATGAAAATGAAGTGCCTCTGAAGCAAAGTGTGCATCTGGGCTCTCTGGCAATGTATTCTCCACAGCAGGTTTTTGCTGTCAAAAACAGAGGGAATGATTAAATAACCATGTGACATCCAAAAGGGGCTGGAGGCGTGGTTGGGGACATGGCTTATCTGCCACGGGAGAGCATCACAGCCACTCTAGGGCTTCAACCCCTCCATGGGCAGCTCTGGGGCTGTGCTTCTGGCAGAGCACCAGAGCACCAGGACGTGGCTCTGAGCTGACCCAGCTACTCTGATAACCCTGGGGGTGACTGATCCCACTCCAAACTACAGTGGTCACTGCTGGAACGTGGTATGACCAAGACATCCCTTGCAGCACAAAGCACTGCAGCTCTGTGGTGTGCTGCTTTCCAAATATCTACTATTTAAAAACCTGGTTGGTTGGGCAGTGAGAGGCCATGCCCAGCCATGATGGAGACACAACAGTAATGAGCAGACCAAAGCTGGGCGAGTCTAGGTGACAGGGGTGGGCAGTGGAGCACCAGGACCTCTCTATTTCAGCCCTGTTTCCAAAACAAAGCAGAGATGGGTATCAGGAGGCAGACAAAAGTCCAGCCTGGCTTGGTTGTTTCTGAGGGACTCCACTTACTCACCAATGGATCCAGGACAAGAAATAACATTTCTCTCCTTTGTGACATTTTCTGTCCCCACGGGCATTTCAATGGCAGCTCTTTGGAGGAGGATGCAGGCTGCCTGGCAGAGCAGGGCCAGAGAAATGCAATCACAGTGAGACACTGCCTTTTTCATGGGCTATGGAAAAAAGCTTTGCAGCCAAACCAAGGCTGAATGATAGCAAACGCAGGAGTGGGATCCCAGGTGTGGAGGGAGGGGAAGATCTGACCTTTTTGGGTTGCCAGTGGTGTCCAGACATTGCTGCAGGAGTGATAAGAGATGGGAATGACCTGTGGTCCTCCACGTGCCTGATGTGTGCCCTGTAGGTTAATGCTGGGGCTTCCCAAGGGCACAGGGCATGGCTTTCGGGATGATGCTCATGCTGTGGAGCCAGGTTGGGTGTCCAGCCCTGCCATAGGAACCAGGCAGAGAGAAGGGGGGTGTTGTACCCCACTGCTGGTGTGAGCTGGCTGGACATGGGTGCAGGTTCCAAGGAGGAGAAGGCTCCCACCACGCTGGGCACATGTGATGTGTCCAGAGAGTGACTGTTTATTTCTTGTCTTTCCTTTTCTGTTCACCTCCATCACCTCCATCAAGATTTGCTGGTTGTGTGAGGGAAAGGGCAGGAGAACCTCCATGGTCCCCACAGCTACCTTGGTGCTGCCAAGAGTGATTGAAGAACTCAGCGAAGACGTGGTCCAAAGGCTTTTGGGGAGCCCTGGATCTGCCCCAAATGCCAACTGGGGCATTTAGCTTTCGCTTGCATGGTCCACAATCCCTGGGCTCTCCATCACAATCCTTCCCTGAGGAAAGCAGCCAAGCCAGGGAGGCTCATTTAGGTCTTTTTCCCTCTATAGCCTCCATTTTGCTTGGATTTACTGGATTTAGAACAAAGCCAAACACTCCACTGGCTGCTTTCTGGCGGCTTGGGCTGGGTTCTTGCTGGTTGGACCCCCCCTCTCCTGCCTCTATGACCTCCTAGGCTCACATGCAGCCTCTTGGCATGAGGAGGATCCAGAAGACAATAACAAGATTGCCTCCTATAAATACTATTAGAGTTCTCAGCTTGCTTTCCTTGACGTCAGCCTTAAAACTCCAGTGGGATCAGGGGCTGGTCTGGCAGGGAAGGAGGGGAATATCCTGTAGAAAAAGAGGTGATGGGTATCCAAGTATCCTGAGAGCCACTGCATGGGGATTGCTGCATGTGATGGAAAGCAAAGGGCACAGCTTTGCATGCCTGTGAGCAAGGGGAGGTGGCATTTGGTGGCCAAGCAATGAAAACCTGGGGTCATATGTAGCCAGCAGAAGAAGCCAGAGCTAGGCACAGCACCGTGGGAGAAATGCAGAGGACGGTGCTTTGGGAGAGCAATGTGAGGCTCAGCAAAAGCTATTTCTATGAGAAAAGGGTCAGGGTGCATCATCACCAAAGGGTGACAGGGTGCCCGGGGAAGGCGGCTCATGTGAGGCTGCCACAGTCTAATTCCTGGGTAAGAACAGGCTGGATTGTGCGCGCTAATCCGACCCGCTGCTTCCCTGGGAATTATTTCTGGAGCCTGCTGGATCTAATTACCCAGTAATCTGCAGGAAGATGTAATTAGGCTGTCATTAGAGGGTATTTACTGCGATGCCTTTATGATTTGACTGTGTAAGTAAGGAGTGAAGTAATTACACAATTACACGTTATTTGTGGCCATTTATGGCCTGTAACTTCAGCATGTTGCCATGTGTGGAAGAGGGGAGCGAGGCCCCATGGAGCTGGTGGAGGATCTCCTGCCAGCAGGACCCTGGAGAAACAGCCATAAAACTGTCAGCACCCTCAACATGCTCCTCCCCAGCTTCTCCCCCAGCTCCTCTCAGCCTGTGGTTGAGAAACCAAAGTCTCCCATGGGATATCTGGGAAGGGATGAAGGAAAGGAGAGAGGAGACCTGTGCAGCTTTGGCCCCATGAGATTAAACCTTGCTCTGATGTGGAAGGATCTACGCAGGGGATGTGATGCACAGCCTTATGTCAGGCACAAGCATGTGTCAGAAACCTTGATAATGAGCCCTGTGGGGGGGAGTAATCAGGTAATGGAGGGTAGTGAGGGGCTGGGAGCCAAGGGATGATGGTGACCCTCTCAGTGTAGCTGAAGCCTTTAGCATCATGACAGGGATTTCTCTCTCCATCCCTTACACCTGGCAGGGGGTCTGCATGAGCAGCAGAAAATGGACACAGTTGTCACCAAAAGGAAAACGAAATCCTCTTTTGGAGGAAAGTCACCATTCGCGTTCACACAGGCTCCAGCCACAAGGAGTCATGCGTCACATGAACGAGAGGGACAAAGTGACTTTCTCAGCCAGGTTGGGAGAGCAGCATCTGACCCAGAGGCCCCTCTCCCCGCTCGTCAGGAGCTGCCGGGGCTCAGCCTGCCTGCTGAGGTCTTGAAAGGCGAGGTGGAAAGTGCTGAGATGGGGCGAGATCAATATGGAGTGATTGATCCAAAGCAGCTGGGGAGAGGAGATAGGGCAGGCTGGGTAAATCAGGAGTTGTGGAGTAGAATCTCTCCCTTAATAGCCGAGTGATGTAGCACAAAGTGCCCCTGCACCTCCCTGGCTCTGCCTGAGTCTTTGACTGCATCCCTGGAAGCAGGACCCTTAGGATGTGCCATGATTTTCGGGGCAGACAAACACTGTTCAGGGCTTCCCAGACTTCACAGAGTGTTTTACCTCCCCTCATACCAGCACCATAAGGGATGATCCTCACCCGGAGACCCCTTACACTGCAGGGAGTAGCCTCCTGCTGCCTATGTCCGCAGGAGCACAGGGATGCTTCATGCCCAGTCTTATCTAGGCCAGGTCCCCTGCATCCACTGGTGACAGGGTGGGATGTCTAAGAGGTACTTCAGCCACTGGAAAAGAGATGTCCCTAACAGAAGAGCAGAGGGAGTTGGGAGAAAGGGCTGAAATTTAAATGCAACACAGTGAGACATTCACACTCCCTACAGAGGTGGAAACAAGCAACGGAAGGGGAAACGTTAGATGAGCAACTGAACTCGTGCTCTAGTTTTATTGGCTTTAAATGGAGCTGGGTGTGAAAACAGCTGCTAAAAAAGCCTTTTTCCCAGCAGCAGAAGCAGAAGCACCTCTTTCTTTGAAACAGGTCCTGACCCAGCAATAGCCTTGTGCTCTGCAGCAAGGCAAGACCAGCTCTGGCCAAGTTCAAGGGTATCTCTCCTGTGACTCATGTCTCTTTGCAGTCTCAGCTGGACATTGTATCTGTCTCATTTGCAGGATGCACTCTGCTTATTCATTAGCAAAATCAGCAGATATCTCCCAGGTTTGTTCTGCTGGAAAATCTCTGTCTGCCTCTGGCAGTAGTAATTTGTTATCAAGAAGTCCCTTTTCCCCCTGGTTCAATGTCTTTCTCAATTAGCTTGCTGTTGGAGTCTGTTCTTCCTTCCCTGTTTCACAGAAATTTCCTAGGCTAGTCATGCTGGCCAAGTTAAAACTGTCCTACACACCAAGCAGCATGAGCATGCTGCTTTGATGATGGACAGGTAAGGACACTGTCCCTCTGCAGAGCTGTCACCTGGCATGAAGGGGAAAGGGGGTGACATGGAAAAGGCATTCAATTAATTATGATATTCTCTTAAAAATAGCTCCTCTGCACCAGTACAACCCTGGACCAAGCCTGCATTTGATCCCAGTCACATCCCTGGGCAGTGTTGCTGCTCTGGAGAGTGGGTTTCAGAGAGGTGGTGACTCAGGTGTGGCACATGGGAGTCAGGGATGCTCCTGGAGTGGTTATTTGCTCTCTGCATCCTCCAGCCCATGGAGACAAAGATGGCCAGAGAGTGAGAAGCCGTGCTTGGTCTCAGCTCAAGAAGGGCAGCACTTGCAGAGGAGTAGAGAGGCACAGTGCTTGCCTTAGGGACGTGACAGCCCATCGCTGGACCATGGGATGGCAGGCATGGAAATGCCACTGCGGGATGCCGCATCCCTGAGGCCAGCCTTAGTCTATCCCTGGCAGCATGTGCTGGGAGCAATCCCACTGCTCAGGCTTTGTGCTTCAAAGGTTTGACTGCAGAAGCAGCTGTCCTGGAGTGGGGCCACTGCTGCCTGCTTTTGGCAGTGCCAGGCCACTATGACCACTATGCTGGTCTGGCTGACAGCCGCAGCCTGCGGCTGTGGTGATGCCAGGATGGATGTGGCAATGGGGCATCTGTCTGTTATTACAGTAGCTGGGAGTGGGAATTAACCCACTGAAAGCCATCCTACAGCAGCCACTGCTAGACATCAGCGCCCCTAAACGACGCCTAAAGAGCCACAGTACACCCCCATGTACCCGAAGGGGAACTGAGACTGGGGCTTAGTCTTAGAGGTAGGTTAGCACCCAGATGGGAAACAGAAGGGAACCTGATGCAGTCTCTTCTTTTCCAAGAACTTTGGGGGGCAAATGAATCATAGTCAAACCAGAGCCCAAAGAGAAGACGTAAGTCTTCTCTGATGGGCCCGAGATTCAATTTACAATCCCTGCCACGGGCTGAATTATCCTAAGAGCCCTATGGTTCTGTGTGGAGCAATTAAAAGTGAATCTCGACTCCCTGCAGGATCACCCCGCGGCTGTTTTCAGTAACACCACATTCATGCACAGCTGCTTTGTTCAAGGAGAACATTTCCTAAAGAAGCCTGAAATGTGGAGGGTGGAGATAAGGCTGAAAAAGAAAAATACAGCTGGTGGTCCAAAAGGGTAAAGAAATGAAAGCCCCTGCTCCAAGAATGGCTTAGGGTTTTGAGCTGCCCTGAAGCCATCAACCAGCACAGTCCCACCAGCATCAGCGAGCTTGCCCTGCCGTACCCCATCTTGGGCTCATTCCCAAAGAAGAAACTTCCTCTGGGTCTCCTCCAGAGATCAGCAGCTCAGAGGAAACCTCGTCTGAACTGGGTGACACCAGCAAAGGCCTCTCTGCAAAGCATCAGCTCCCACGCAGACCAGAGTGGCTCCGTGCAGGCAGTGTGATGCTTTCCCGGGGACCACACTCGCTGCAGTCCCCATGGCAACAGCTTTGTTTCCAGTCAAACTTTTGGGTTTTTTTTTTCTCCCTTTTTCCTCCTTTTTTCGTGTGTTTCAAGAAGGGCAATGTGCAGTGAACTGCTGGGGACGGAGGAGGGAGGGCGGGCTGATTCCCAAGGATTGCGGTAATTAGGCGCTCCGTGCGTTGGTGACAAGCTTGCCATTTGCCGAGCCGGCACTTCTCCGCAGAGCCGTCTCTGGCAGCTCTCCAGCGCTCCCGAGTTAAGCCGCTTTCCAAATGCTTCGACCCAATTTGTCTTAGCTGGTTGCCGGGTCTGAGCGGCGCTCACGCAGAGCCCTCCCCTCCTGCCTCGCAGGGCTCGAATCCATCCCCAGGCAGAGATGTCCGATGAGTTTTGGGGAAGGCGCAAACGTGAGGCTTTGTCGGCTCCAAGCAAGCGGGAAATCAGAAACCAGAGAGAAATCAGGCTCTCCTTGGCCAAGTCTGTCCAGGAAAAGCTGACGAGGGGCCTTTTTCAGAGCCCTCTTATCCCTATTCAGGGGGATGAGGACAGACAGGATCCTCACCCTGGCTGTAGGGAATCTCTGCCTTCATCCTCTCCAGTAATACATCTTTCCTTCTCCTCCGATGCAGCCCCCCATTTCCTGCCCCTCCTTACCAAACTGGGCATCACAGCTGCATTCATCTTACCCCATGGATGCCTGGACAAGCTCTAACAGAATTTTAAGAAGCAGCTGCAATGTCTCAAATACCCATTCAGATTTCACAGGGGAAGAGCTCAGCAGCATCCCGAGAGCCCCTTCGCCATCCTGAACTGAGCCCAGCAACTGTGTCCCTGTTGGTGCATGGAGCTGGTGATGCTTTGACTCCCCCAGTGTCCTACGAGCTGCTGGTGAGAAGTTAAAATCATCCTTGATGTCTCTGAATGACTGTTTAAAGTTGTGATTAGCTATTCACACTTTAATCTCCCCCAAACAGGCTCCAGCCCTTCGGCATCTTATTTCCATCTCTCTGTATCCTTCTAAATATGATTAGTGCAGAAACTCTGTTAGTGGAAGTTGGAGCTGCTGCTGAGTATATAAATTCAGGCATTGTGTTAAGGCAGCTAATAGACCAGTTTCTTATTTACTATTCCTTGGTCCCTCTGTCCTGTCCCTGAAGTAATTTTATGCAAACTCATTCAAATGGAACCTTCTTTTTAAGAGCTGTTTCTTGGCAGTGTTAACAAACATGGACTTGTCTGCTTTCCTCCAAGGACTGGCTCATTTTAAGTGCATAAATGGTGTGAAGACAAGCCTGGAGTGCTAAATAGGACGAGTCAGAGGCAGCCTTTGGCACTGAGGGGTGCTGCTGGAGTTTGGGAAATGCCTTCTTCTCTCTCTGGATGGGGCAGAAGCTCACATCTGGATTTTTGACCCTGACTCAGAGAGATGTCACCTCCACCAGGGCAGAGGGGATGCTCAGCGAGAGTGCTCAGCTGGGAAAGAGCTTCTCCAAAGTGGCAGAAAGTGGGTAGACTTTCCCAATGCTTTGCGAGCCCTGGGATGGCTGTGGTGCTATGAAAGGCTGTGGCAGTCCCTTTGTGTCCCTTTGTGGCTTTGCTAGGGAAAGGACACCCCGCTGACTTCGTCCCACACAAAGGCAAATCAGAAGATGCCCAAGGTCATCAGGGAGCATTGATGCTGAGCATGGCATGGGCATGGGTGCCTCCGACAGTGGCTTCAGCCTCTTTCCCTGCCTGGAAGAAAGTGACATTTTTGTGGATTTTGGCCCTGTTTTGCAGTACTCATCCAAGGGGTGTTTTTGAGCACTCACATCCATGCTCTCCTGCACCAGGTACCCCAGTCACCAGGGCAGGGGTGTCTGCTCCATGGGGCACTGTGATTCGTAAGGGTTTCTAACCTGGCCTGACCTGGTCCTTTGAGCATCTCAGGGCAGGAGCGTGTACAATTTTAGGTGTTGTCCCTTTGTTGGCAAGGCAATGCTGAATCAATTGAGTGGCAGAGCTGGGAGATGTTACAGCCCCAGTGAGATGCTGATTAAGTGTTATATTTAACACTCTAAGACGGTAACCATTCCCTTCTAGCTGGGGCAAAGACAGACTCCTCAGCAGCAGCTCTCTGCTGTTTCCCTGGCTGAGCCTCATGTGAGACCCTAAGCACTGCGCCCTGCCAGGAGGTTTGACCTTTCTTGTCCCAAATCCCTCCTTCCCACATACCTGTGTCCCATATCTGCTGGCCCCCGCCTGGTCATGACCCCCTGCCCAAAGGACTTGACTTGCCCTCCCATTGCAAGGCATGGGTGCTACCTGCCTTGCAGGCAGTGGTTAAAGTTTTGACTAGTGTGTATCTTCTGCATCCCAGGAGCATGGAAATAAAGGGAAATCATGAAGGAACACGTGTATTTTGCTCTACATGAGTGTGATCTTCCTCCCACTGCAGAGATGGAGCCTGCAGGGCTGCATCCTGGCTGGAGGGCAGGCTCAGAGCAAGGGCTGTGCAGAGGGATTTCAGCTCTGTTCCTCTGCTCCTCAGAGTTTTCAGTGGGGGGTATATACCTCTGCAGGAGCTAGGAGCATAGATCCATCTGTGGATCCCTCCTAGCCCCTCATCTGAGCTGGAAAACTGCCACAAGCTCCCTGCAGCAGGGCCCTGTTCCCAAAAGGACATGGTAAGCTGGCTGCGGGGACCAAAATTTACCATGCATTCAGAAGGGAAATGGGCACATTCACACCTCCTGGCCGGACCAGCCTGACAAATTATGGGCAAGCAGCAAAAGTACCAATGAGGGCTTGCTGTAAGCAGCCAACACCTCTGCCTGTACCTCTGCCTGCACCTCTGCCTGCACCTCTGCCTGCCCACAGTGGCTACAGCCAGCAGAGTGTTTGCACTTTTGTCCCCAATGATAAGGGACCTCGTTCATCAGCAGCAGGATGGGATGAAGAGCTGGGAAGACAAATCCCACAAAAACATGCACTCTTTAGGCTATCATTGTTCAGATTTGTTGCACAGGCTTAATTGGTTGTGCTAGGTGCTGTACAAGGGAGCCAGACTGCTGAGCTGTGTTTGCTGGGAGTTTGTGGATTCTCTGGTGTCTGATCAGGGGTTAGGCTCATATGGCGGCTATTCTTTCACAATGCAGTGGCAGGTTGTTCTCCTGTGCTCAGGTATCTGTTGACATGAAACTTTAAATTTTGGAGACCTTTAATCCAAGCTCAGTTGTTTGGCAGCACCACCTTATGCACACACACATTATTAATACATACATGCACAAGCCTCATCTCTTTAAGGAAGGGATCTGAACCCAGGATTTTCTCTGGGAAGCTCATCAACACACAGCTCAGCTTGGAGAACTCAGCACATCAGATAAACTAACACTCCTGTAAATGTGAAAGGGTAAAGGCTTGGTCTAAACCTGTCTAAATCAAAGGAGAATGACCAGCCAGCATCCCCGGGCTCTGCATCAGGCTCTTGCTGACCACATGCACACAGCGCGTGATGCCTGCACTCACCTATAAAGTCATGAATGAGGTCCTTGATAAGATGCCCAACGATGGCATACGCCACTGCCACCACCACCAGGGCTGCCATGAGAAGGTAGAGGACAGCCTTGGGCAGAGGAATGGCGTCTCGAGGAGGGGGCTTGTACTCCTTGTAAAGCTGGTCATTGTCTGAGTATGAGTACTGGAACAAGTGGTCCAGGCCAGCTGTGAAGTTGCTGGAGTTCATGGACTGGCTGTTGGACAGGTAGCTGTCCTGCTCAGGGTCCTGCAGGACACTTACCACCGAGCTGGTGGTGGCTTCCACTTGCTGTACCAAGTTCAGAGTCTTGTTAACGCTGGGAAGGATCTGGGAGAGGAAAGTGCTCCAATCTTTGATGGCACTGATGTTGCAAATGATCATAATTGCGATGGGGAGAGAGGTCTCCAAGCCCAAGAGATTTAAAAGGGAAAGAAAGAGGCAAGAATTGCTGTGCTTACGCCAAACCATGTACTGCAAACTGGGCAGAGAAGGTCTTGATGGAGTAGGTTTCTCATTTGTGAATTCTTACATGATCCATTAGGGAAGTGTCTGTGGTATACTGGTCCTCACCCCTGGAAATGCCCGCAGCAAAACCCTATGGGCATGAAGTTCTTTGGGAAAAAGTAGGTGCTAGAAGGATTTTGAGCGATACCATTTTTGTCCCTCAGCCATCTCCCCCAGATGCTACTCACTGATGAAAACCAGAGAGGCAGGATCCTGTAGGTATTTTCAGTCATCTGGAAAACAAAGAGAAATCACACTTCTCCAGCCTCTTTTCACAGGTGATGGTCCTTGGAGAGGCAGGAATCGCCCTTTGCCATCTCCCAGGCTCAGTTTGGGTACCAGCAGGTTGAAGGTGTGCGGTGCTGTGCCTCTCCTCTCCCGTAGCGCTGCCTGAACTGTCCGCAGAGGAGAAATGTATGCTCAGACCCCACAAAGTTCAGCTGCTCACAGTGCGTGTCAGAGCCGGCAGCAAGCAGCTCCCAGCCGCGCTTTCAGCAACTTCTGTCGCCGGCGTCTCCTGACTGACTCCTTTAAGAACAAAACCATAGTCAGAGACGATGTCCACACCAGCAGCGAGCCCAAGATGCAGATGAGGAGTGGCTGCACTCGGGTTTTACCTTAAGGACTTTTGCAAGCGAACAGATCAGCTCTCCTTGTGCTCCAGCTTGCTCTATCCAGCGCTTGGCTCCCTACAGACCTCCTCGCAAAGAGCAGCCCCTCCGGTGCCGCTGCCTGCTGTCTGCAGGACGTGCGTGCATCCGTGTGTGTGTATGTACACTCCTCCTCGTCCTCTTCTTCTCCTGTCCCTTCACCCTACAGCCCTGCTCGCTCTTCCCAGCCGCCCCGGCTGCCAGCAGCGAGGGGGATTATCCACCGCCGAAGGGTTGGCTCCACAGCATCCAAGCGCGCTGGGAAGCCGGCGGCTGCTCGCCGGGGAGTTAATCCTTTTGATTCCACAGGACGTGCCTTGATCCGCCCGCTGGATCCTCCCGGTGGAGCTGTGGAGGGGAAGGTGGGGGAGCAGCCGGAGCGTGCGTGTGGGTACACGCGTGTGCATGGGCGAGCAGCCGGTGCGTCCCAGTGGCAGCACAGGCTCAAGCAGCGCTGAGGACGGATCTGGTGTCCCCTCCGGCGCGACCCCCTGGTCCAGCCCGGCCGCGAGTGCTCAGCACAGCCTTTGTTTGGGAGCTGTGCTGCCGGCAGGCAGAAATCAGATCGCAGGCGCTGCCGGGAGGAAGGCGGACATCATTAATCCCACCGCCGGCATCCCAAGGGAGCGATGCTCCGCGCAGCCCTGTCCTCCCCCGTCTCCTCCCAAGCCAAGTTTTTGGCATCAGCGGGATGCCTGAGTTGCAGAAAGCCTGCAGGATTTCGGGCTGAGCTCCCTTGCCATCTCCCCACTCTGGGTAGCCCTCTATGTAAGCTAGTAAGAACCAGCCTGTCCCTGGTCACCTTGATGATGGTTTTAAACTGGTCCGGATCCCCTACAAATACATTTCATCCGCCTTGGCAATGGGATTTCACTGTGGTGCTGGCTTGGTTTGAAGGCACTGGGACTTTTTTAAAGAGGAGGAAGAAGAAATCTTAAAGAGGGAGGAAATTGTCTTTCTTAGGGAGAGGGAAATTTTCTTTCTATATTCGGAGGTGAAAATAAATCACAGCTCCATCTTTCACACCCTTCTTTCTTTTTTTGTGGGGCAGCTTCCCCATGTACAACATAGCTGTCACGAAGGCAAGGAAATCACCGCATCAGGCCTGAATGCAGCCAGATGGAGCTTCTGAGAAATAACGGCAAAAGATTAACTTTAAGTGTGTGCGTTACCAGCAGCAATCCAGCCAGCTGCTGAGGGGTTGGAAGGGTATAGAATAAAATGGGAACATCTTTCCCTTACAATGAAATCACCAGGGCCCAGGTAGCTGATGGACAGATTGTACAGCCCAGAAGCAAACAAAAGCTTTTTTGCCCCCCTTGGAGTGTGCATGGACCAGGTCACAGTGATTTCTGTGCCCCAGGACCATTTTGCAGCATCCAAAAACCTCTTCTCACAAGTAGCGGGGCTGTGACTGATTGCAGAAACACATCTGGCAGCTGCATGGAGACATAACCCTGCACTGGGACATGTCGTGATATCCCATTGCCCCAGTGTCATGATCCTTGGGGTTGGAGCTGCTTCTGTGCCTCCAAAGCATGAAGACAGGATGCTCTGGGGGCCAGGGCAGGAGTCAGGAGCTAAGGGCAAACAGCTCCTCTCTCAGTGTCTGAGTCCTGCCACACCACATTTTATCTTTCCAAGGGGGAAAATGTGGCAAGATTGATTTTTTATAAGAACTTTTCAATGCTAGGTGGGTTTTGGGCTCTATGCAGGGGTAGCATGTTGCAGCCTGGCTTTGCTCTGCTCCAGAGACACATTCTTTAGCTGGGGTCTCCAGGAGGAGATGACAACCCCTGGAATATGCCCACTGGTCCTTGGGGACTGAAGCTGCTCTGAAGCTGTATTGTCACTGCAGCTGTTTGGTGTTAGCAGTTGCCATGGCACCAGTGCATCAACCAGAGGGAAAGGGAGAGCATCTGGTCCAGGCTGAGCCATGCCTGTGGCTGGCTCTGGGTGCGACCATCCCAAATGTGCTCCCACCACACTGTGCTCCTTTATTGCCAGAAGGGGAAGGAGCTGGGTGATTTGGGGCAAAGTATTTGCAAAGGTGTGTGTGAGTGGGGAGGTCAACCAGAGGAACTGAGGGCAAAAGGGGATGCTGCGGCTCTGGAGGTCCTGAGGCCATCACCACCTTTAAGTGCTTTAATCAGACATGGGTTAAAGTCCTTGAGGAGCTGGGTCAGGTTCTCTGCCCCATATGATATGGGTAAAACCACCCCAAACAGAGGAACTCCTATGTAGCGAGGACCAGCTGAATGAATGGCTGAACAGGGCTGCAGGTGGCAGACAGCTTCCCCATCAACAAACTCGTGGT
Source organism: Psittacus erithacus (assembly GCA_009867235.2). Taxonomy (NCBI): domain Eukaryota; kingdom Metazoa; phylum Chordata; class Aves; order Psittaciformes; family Psittacidae; genus Psittacus; species Psittacus erithacus. The sequence continues at coordinate 47,414 of WYDI02026128.1, forward strand.
GACAACAGCCCTTTCCTCCCTGCTGTACCATCAGCAAACAGGTTTTTTCTCATCTAAACCCAAAGGAAGAGCATAGAGATCTGGCTGACACTTTCTTCTTCCCACAGCTTTGCAAGTGCTGGCCAAAGGAGCCATGGTGCTCGGCTGTTGCTGGGGCTGTCAAGGGTTCACTGGCTTTGGGCACTCTTGAAAGCTGGCACACACAGAGACCTGCTCACAGTGCTTTGACAGTGTGGATGCTGGTGGTCCCCATGCTGTCTTGCTCCCCATGGGCAGGAGCTTGCAGCACACCTGGCACAGCTCCGTTTCCCGCACTTCACACCCGGCTCTTCGGGAAACGCGTGGCTGTGAATCAGCACATCGGGGGATGAAGCAAGCCATCAGTCAGCAGCTCTGCTTGCCTGGGGGCAGCTGGTGACAGCAGCTCCAGCAGGACGGAGGGCAGCCCCCCTTGGTTTCCTAGACCTCCTCTGAGCGCTCCTGGGAAGAGGCTGGAAAAGCGCTTGGGGGAGCTCTGAGGTCTGCTGCAGGCGCTGAATTCATTAAAGAGGCTTAGGGTAATGCCAGAATATACTCCTCCACCTTTTGCGTTTCCCTGCAGTGACAGTAAAGGTGGCCTCTTTCTTTTCATTAACACCCATATCAATTCAAAGCGACTAAATAGATGTTTAATTGTTCATTAGACACTCTCCGCATCTCTCATCTGAAAGGGAGGCTTTATTTCCATGATTACAGTTTCCATCTCATTACAGAGGGACAGAATATGGATAAATATAAAAATGTGGATTTTAATATATTTCATACTCTCTGTTATTAAAAAAATGTTTGCATTTGCTGAGATGGGGGGGGGGGTGTGTGTGGAAATTGAAAGGATTGCCATGGATTTCTCTTTGGGAACAGTGCTAATGATTCCAGTAAATCACTTGAAATAAAAATGACAATTTCCACAATCCCACCCTGATGCCATTTGGCAAAGGGGTTGATTGAGGCGCAAACTGAATTTCAGAATTAGCTGTTTGTCCTAATGCAACTGGACAAGTTGAATTTAGGGATACACGCATACCCAACGACATGCACAGCTCATGCAGAAGAGCGGTGTTTTGGCTCCTGGGAATGAGAACGAATGATGTTTTAGTGGGTCAAGAAAAATCTCGTTCCTCAGGATGGATGTGGAGTGTTTGTTTCAGCTGTTTCCTTATTATTTTATGGCTTACTGTCTGTGTAACTATAGTCAAATCACTGGTGTTTTATTCCACAGAGGCAGGATCAAACTAACTAATGCTGGTGTCCATGCAAGGCTGAAAATCCACTCTGACACATCACAAGTGATGCCCTGAGCAGAGTCTGGTTTCTGGTTCATGACTGGGAGCAGATCCCACTGTTCCTGCGGGAGCTAAAGCCTGAGGCTGTCCTAAAGCCCGAGGTTGTCCTAAAGCCCAGGGACTACACCATGGCTGGAGATCTGACCCTGCTCCCAGCTCCACTTCTGGCTGTGTGGCCTCCTTTGTGACACATAAGGGATATGGAGGCTGTGAATGTGGCAACAACTGTGAGGTACAAGCTGAGGTGTAGGGATGGAGAGCAGTGTAGTTTATCACTGTGAAGTGTGTCATGGCATGGGAGGGCTTTATGTCTCGCCCTGGCCAAGAGCTATCCAATCAGCCAAGAATATAATCAGGAGGTGCAGCTCCAGCAGCAATATGTCCATCCTTGTCCACAGTTTTAAGCAAGACATTTGTCTGCCCAAAGATAACTTTTCAGTCTTCAGGATTTTTTGTGTCTCTCTTCAGTGCTGGCTGCTGACACCATACCCTGAATCCCCACCAAAGGTGTTGCTGCACCTCTTTGGCAGAATAAGAAGCACAAAGATTTATGACCTCATTTAGAACAAGGTAAAACAGTTCTTACAGGACTTCTTCAAGCCGTTCCAATTCTATCTCTGCAGGGTGACATCCTCATTCATATCCAGACACCAGCTCATGGGGGCTGAATGGCTCATGTCTGAATCTCTGCAGCCTTCCCACAGAAGAGGCATGCTGACCTTCATTCATCCCTGGATGGGCGAGATGCTCTTCCCTGCCTCCCTGCCTTGCTGTGCACTGGTGCTGCACTACACCCTGAGCAGCGACTCCATTTCCAAGCAAATTCCAAACCTGTACCAAAGTTGTGGCAGTGACTCCATTTCCAAGTAAATTCCAAACCTGTACCAAAGTTTTGGCAGCAACCTTCCTGCACAACAAGCTATAGGCTTATCCTGGATTTCCATTCCTGGCATTCCTCTTGCCCAGCTATTTCTGCTTGAAAAAAACCCAAACAAACAAGGGACGGCAGCAGTCTTTAGCAGATGAATCAGAGCGAGCTATCTTTATCTATCTATATATAAAAACACCTTTTAACAAAATGTGTTTTTTTGATACTGTATTATTCATGCTCCCAAAGCTGAAAGAGTCCAGATTACACTAATAAATAACATCATGAACTTGCTGTGTTAAGTGCAATGCCTAGGAAGACTCTTCTCTATCTGCTGTCTCTGGTAAACAAAGCAGGGTTTTAACCCTATGTGTGAACTGTTTCATGGACAGCTTGGCTTATTCAATGGATTTGAGAGGCTGAAGGCATGCACAAAAATATTGAGCATGAAAACCTTGCTTCGTGAAAGAAAGGGGAGTATTTCCCAAGTAAACAAACCCAGGGCAACAGGACTAACTGCAGTGGGTGTGAGGTGGGAAGAGCAAATTACATGTTCTCTTTGCATCCCTGGAAAGCATTGCTTGGCCACAGAACAGGTAAAACAAGCTGAGAAGTATTTCAGGTGTTATCTATGGGTAAATCTGATACATATGAGCAAAGAAGAACAGGAAAGCTTCATCCTAACAGGCGGAAAAAATATGATTTTCCATGTTCCCCCTCCACTCAAAGCTTTGCTGTCCTGAAATCCAGTGAGAAGGTGAGGCAGGCTGCTGGCATCCAACAGCTCCCAAAGCCTCTCAAAGGGATCTGGAAGGAGAAGCTGGCAGTCTCTACAGTTTCTATCTTCTCCACCCTCTAAGATGGACATGTAGAGTGAAACGAAGAAAGTCACCAGCTGTTTCTTTCAGTCAAAAGAGGGAAGAAACTGGCAACCAGCTGCATTTCAGACACTCAGCGCTACTCAGCTCTTCCTCCACACCTGAAACACCAGTGTGACTTTCTAGGTGCCATGCTAGGAGCAGGTCCTTGAGCAAAGACTTTGCAAAGGACACACAGCAGAGCTACAAACTCCTGTGTGTCTGTAGCGGAATGATCTGGGAGCTTAAAAGGGCAGGATGGAGGGGTCCATCCACTAATGTCTGTCCAGTGCTAATGCCTGGGCTCCAAGAGGAATCATTAAATGCCAACCTTCCTGCATGACTAGAAGTTGTGAAATACAGGCTTATCCTTAATCCAGATAAAGAAACTGAGCAAGGCAAGCAGGAAAACTTACCTGCTTCCCTGAAATACTTCTCCCATTGCAGCTAGAGGTATAGAAATACAGACCCCCACAAATGCTAGTTCTCATTCTCCTATCCCTTGTAGTGTCTTTGCTCCAGTGTTTTCTTCTCCCAGAGCAAAGCCTGCTTGTACCAGGATACCTGTAAAGCCATGTTGGTATTTCAGGTGTGGAGGAGGAGCTCAGTAGGGCTGAGCATGTTAAATGCAGCCGAGTTGCCAGACAGGTTACAAATACTCTCTGTGACTCCTGATTAATCTGCCACAGCATCAGAAAGGTGATGCAGTGCTCTCTTCTGCATTGCAGATTGTGCTCCAGCTGTGCCCTTTCCCCAGCACCTTTCTTAACCCTTCCCTGCTATTTCCCAGGCACTCATTCAGCTCTGCAACACACACTAAACTGCATGCCTGATCCCTACACTGTTTCCTGCTTGGGTTGGATCTGCGTCTGCAGACTGCTCCGTACTCACAAGTGGGAAAGTAATCCCTGGGGCTGCATCCTGGCTATCTCTGCAACTCCACATATGCTCACATTAAAGAAGTTGATGGCAGAGGGGGGCTGTAGTGTTGGCCTGTGTTTCTTTCAAACCAGCAGATGCAGTGTCCTGAATGAAAGTGGGTAGCACTTCCTTTCCTGTGCTCCAGTGTGTGCAACTGGTGGATCATGGATGAGAGCATCCAGCTGCTATAGGTGTATAGATGCCGGAATGGAGGAAAGATGTGGGCACAGCCCTTCTGCACTGAAAGTTGAATTGGATGATAGTACCACATTGCCTCATTTCCCCATTCAGGTCAGGCAAGATGAGCCAACCCCTCATGAACTGCAGGAGCCCTGGGCTGAGTGACAGGAGCATGAAGGAGCTCTAGCCTGGCCTGAGCTCTGCTGTGTCTCAGCAGGGACATTGCCTCGAGCACCCTGTGGTGCTCCAACTCTAGCAGCAACGCTTCTCTTAGCAGCAGACAATTGTGATTGGCAGTGGCAGCAAGATGCTTGATTACTTTGGGATAGGATAAACTCCGGAGCAGAACTAGCATTAAGTCAGAAATATGTATTTAACAAGTATGGAAAGCTCTTTTTACCCACCTGCAGCCAGAGGTGTGACTGCAGCCCTTCCATCTTTTTATGTTGTGATGGGAGTGCTGCATGTTGTATTTTCCAATCTGTCTGCCTGAAGCTACCAGAGAGTAATTTAGCCAGGGAAATGTTCCCTTCTGGGGCTGAAACCCAAGGAGAGGCTGAATTAAGACTAAAGGTGACATTCATAATAAACAGGGCATGATTTTATTGTGTAGGCTGTTAACCACACAGAGTCCTTCGACTCCTGCACTTTACTACTATGAACATATTGGATGTCCACTAATGTTACATCAGATAGTCCACAGCTCACCAAAGCTCTTGGCTTTTAAAATGTTGATTGCATTGCATGTTCTTTTGGCTAAACCTGCTGTTCCACAAATGGAGGTCTCTTATCAGTGAGGAGCTATGCAGTCAGTTCTTGTCCTTCATTTTCAGGTTATAGCTTTTCCTAGTGAATCCAACTTGAGTGTTCTTCACTGCAGCTGGAGTCCACATCTTGTTCTGTACCATCAAGCACAGAGAGCTTCCTATTAACTTCTTCACTGAAGCACTCTTTGATGGTTTTGATGGACAGAGCACTCTATAGATTAGTGTAAAAATGACCTTACATGCTTTATTTCTTTTATCAGAGAATAGAAAAACTAAGCTACATCCACTAGGTCCATGCACATTTAGACAAGTCAGGAAGAGCAGGTGAGGGGTAAAGCAGCAGCCTCTCTGTTCATGGTGATGCTGAGCTTCAGTGAAATTGCATACACACCTTTTGTCCAGAATGGGACCCTGCTGAAGGTGACCATGGGACCTGACCAGTGAGGCAGACACAGATTTCTGTCTCAAAACCAGTTCTAACTGTGGATTTATATCCCAGGGAATAACCCTTTCCAAGAAAAGGAAGTCTGATCCTGGCACTCAGAGACCATAGGCCTATAGCTCCCATCCTACACTATACCTGTCTTCACTTTTACTCTATGCAACTATTGCCTCCTCATGTCAATGAAGCAAAAGTCTCTCCTTTAGAGAGCTGAATGCACTCTGCTCTTCTGTGCATTTCAGCCTATTCCCAGTCCTGCTTTCCCATACCCAGGGCATGCTGCACATTGACTTTCTGGCCTTATATTTGTTTTGCTGTCGTGTTTTGCCTGTGCCAGCCTCTAGCAGACAGCAGACAAGCAGCCCTTCATCCACCGCTGCTGATGATTTATAACACTGTCAACAGCTCTAGGGCTTCCAGTCACCGTATGGGTTAATGGCTGCTACCACAAGACAGTGCAGTTTTAGGCTTTCTTTAACAAGTGTCCAACATGCACTTGAAATATAAGTGGCTTTGTTTGATTATTCTTTTGTTCAGCTCAGTCCAAGGTCAAAGCCAAGAACAACACGAAGAAGCAATAGTAAAACACACAAAAGCCTTGTGCAAACTTCACTGCAGGGCTCCAAAGAACAAGCGTATTTTTATCCTCCCCATGGCTTTCAGCAGGAAGCCGGGAACAGCATCCCTGTATCACAGACAGGGAAGCTGAGGCACACAGCAGCTGAGCACCAGAGCCCAAAGTTATTGGAAACAGAGACCAGATACTCGTTGGTTTCAGTTGACTTTAATTCACAGAAAGCTAGGTAATACCCAGTTCATTCGCTATAAACAAGCTTTTTTTAAACCAAAACCAAGGCTGTTTCTTTAACGAAGGAAAGAAGCAGAACTGGGATGGAAGGAAGCGTGGCAGTGGAGCTGAGCTGCCGAGCCTGTGCGAGGACGAAGGGGGAAACAGAGAGATCTCGTATCTGAGACCCCAGCATTAATTTATATGTTGATGAATGCCATAAATTAGATTGCAATCAACCTGCATTCTCCAGGGACCTATTCCATGTGACGAGGCAGAAGTGTGTCTGTTCCAAATCCAGAGAACTTCTGGAGACCCCGAGCACTGCTCCTTCCTTCCCCACCCTCAATAAATAAATAACGCTGGAAAAGAGGAAGGTATTAAGCTGTGAATGGATTTCAATTGAAGCAATGGTAAATTCATTTCATAATCCTTAATTAGCAGAGATGCTTGCCAGAAATGTAATAAAGAGGAAACTTGCTCCTTTGCTTCGAAGTCACTGGAAGGTCTCAGCGATGAGGCTGAGAAGGAGCTGTGGTCTCTGCAGTCTTCTAAATAACATATGAAGACCAAGAATGAAGGCACTTGTCTCTTGGGGTGAAGCAGACAGAACAGGCAAAGGGTGTCTGGGCAGATTCAGATCCTGGCTCCAGGCAAACCTCAGTCCAGCTTCTGGTTGCAGCTGAGAATCAAGCAGGAGTAAACTGATTGAAGTCAGCTGGTGTCTGGGTTCCATAGTCTGAGTCTGTGGCTCTATCCACCCTTCACAAACACACACAGCAGTTCGACAGCTCCTGACCTTAGCTTGAACCTCACTGCTCTCTGCAGGCAGTGTCCCCTGTCCTTTCATTTTACTCAGTCTCCTGGGATGCTACAGACCTCTCCCACCTCCTGTCCCCCACGAACCCTGGGCCAGGGTTCATGCCCTGGTACAATTGGGTTACTGAAGGTGAGCTGGGGAGTTTATCAGCACAGCAAAGACAGTAGGCAACCATTGGAGCTACTCTTCCTCCTCCAACATGTTCTGTATCGCAGGATGCTTTCTCACCTCAGGGCACTTTCAAAGCCCATCACTGTGGGGACAGGACAGGTCATAAGCGATCCTGAGCAAATTCTGGGAGGAAATTGTGAGTAGTTGAACTGGAGACACCCAGAGGTCCCTTCCAGCCAGGGTGCCTATGAGTCTCTGAGGCTAAATTAGCCTGTCTGGAGCTCCCAGTGAAAGAAATGGCTATGAGTCATGAGCGGTGATTAAGGACAGCTTTAGGAGCAGAGACTCAGAATAAAATCCTAGTGCTTGCTTCTCTGCTTGTCTTCTCTCTGTTAGTGCTCCACTTCTTGCCTGCGTATGCTGGGATGAAAGCAAGTTTCCTTTCATCTCAATTCCTAGCAGAGCTAGAGTTGTCCCAGCAAAGGGAATGTGAGCTGGTTCTACTCCCGAAGTCTGCTGACATGTTGCTAAAAAAACCCCTATTACCAGGAGATAAGGGAAAGGAAAGACATTCTGCCCTTCCATGCTGAAAACTGTGTGGGGTGTAATCGAGAGAGTAAAGCTATCTCGGCACATAACTGGGAGGAATTTAGCTTGAATGTGAATCCCATGTTGTTTGTTAAACAAGTTCTGAGAAAACAAGTCCTTCTCTGGTCATCTGAAAGCATTTTGCAAGGAAGCTATGGGGAGAGTGTTCCCTGTGCCCTATAATCAAACATGGTCTTCAGACTTGATTCCAAGTGTGCATAACTCATCTCCCATGCCTCAGTTTCTCCTTGATAAGGAGAGAATGACACTGAATTGCTGAGTGTGTAGCACCTGAGGTATGTGTGGTTGGAGAAGGGATAGACTTCCGTATTCCATGTCAGCCTTGGACCACTGGAGTGTGAGCACAGGAAGATACTCCAAAGCCGGGGGCTCCAACAGAGACTCACTTGTGGGTTGCTGTCTGCAGGGTTATCTTGGTTTGGGATAGTCTTGGAGCACCCCTCATGAGACCCAGGAATGGGATGCTATGGGGATGAATAAGTCCAGCCTCCCTCATTCCTATATTCATGGGGAGTGAAGCAAGGCTGTAAAGAGGCGCCTTTCTGGATGCAGCAGGGAGCTCCTGTTTTCTTCCCCCTTCATTAAATACTGTGTTTTCCTCTAATGAAGGGGCCATCCAGAGCAATAATGAAACTCTTCTCACATCTCAGTGTTTAAAATGCCACTTTCCCTCCCTGTGCTGAGATGAACCCAGGCTTCAGCAGCTCTGAGGGTGGGTGCCTCGCTGCCTCCTCGCTGTTTCTCTAGCAATATAAAAGCAAAATTAGTTCCCCACCAAGAACTGAAAAGCACCCATGCAGGGGGTTGCTTCATTCATCCCTTCTCCCCCTACATCAATAATGCCTTAATCTCTTTCCTGCTGGGTTCTGCTGCTTGCTGTCTTCCTGGAGAAGGGCAGCACAGTGCTCTTGTGGAGCTTTAACATTGCCTATTCCCCACACAGGCTGCCTTGTCACCATCCATGTTGCCTAGCAGGGAGTCACCACTGGGATTCAGATAAATCTGACTGATCTGTGCTTTGCCTTAGGTCTTAGCTTTGGGTGTGTTTCTGTGGGGTATATCCTCACTGCGGTATAGCATCCCTAGATACCTGGATATCCTACATTTCCCAGGATCCCCAGGAACATCCATGGTGCCAACGAGTGTCCCCTCTTCATGTTAGAGGTGATTAGGTAGGAAGTTCCCTCAAAGCTATGAGCATCCTCACTCCTGTTAAAGGTCCAGCAGCTGATGCCTGCTTCCTGCAACCAGACAGTCTGGGAGCTGCAGACAGGCGATGCCCTGTGAAGCACTGTGACCACCCAGAACATACTTCAGGAGGCAAATGTGCCATGGACCCCATCAGCTCTGGGCATCTGCCCCTCGGATCTTCCTGACTTTGCTCAGGATGGGACAACCTCTGTGATGTGAGGATGGGTAAGGGGGGGCAGCAGCTCCAGAGGTGACTGTGCAAACACAGCGGATGGCCTGTAAGTGTGTCCTCATCTATCATCAACGTGCAGTTCAATTACAGCCTATTGGGGGTTTCTCGATTTGCCAGTTAATTAATAAAATCTGCATCGCAGATGAGTTCTATTTACATAAGAGCTGAAGGAGGCAAGTCTTCATCTTATTTAACAGCAGGGAATATTCAGATGTCAGATTAACTCATTGCTTTCAGTGCCAAATTGATATTTACTTGGCTGCATTTTAAAGATGCTCTGAATCTCCACTTTCCTATTGTGAAAGAGGCAGTAATGGGATCTTTGCTTTCTTGAGCCCTGATTCTTTTATGAGAACAACTTCCAATAATCTGTGGAATAGGTTCTGTGTGAAGGTAGGGTTTCCTGGCTAGAAAAAGAGGCACTTAAAGAGGCAATGAGAAAGATGTATCATATCATGGGCAGTACAGAGCTGGATAGGAAGGATTGCTGCCCTTCCCTCATAACTAGGTGTTTCTGAAAGCAAGCAGGCAGTAGGTTTGATACAGTCACAATCAAGTGCTTGTGTTGCCCACCCTGTTGCCCCAGGATGCTGGCGGGAGATCATGAGGAATTTGACAGTGTTGGTGGATGTTAAATGCTGTGAGCAGGCTACAGCTGATGAAGACCCTTCTGTCTGGGTAAGGGACACTTCATATGTGCATGTTTCCCTTGACTTGTATGCAGCCACTGAACAAGCAGGGTGGGCCACTGGTCTAAACCCATAAAGCCATTCCAATTTAGCTGCTAATTTGGAGAAGAGGCAATATAGGTCCCTTTGCTTTTATAGTTGAAGGGATTCAAGCAGATATGTCTGAGAAGGCTGGTATGTAGGGAAGCCTTGAGTCACGGTGAGGTTTTATCTGCCTTTGAAGTAGTCATGAGCAACATTTTAAGGTGAAGATACTACCATAAAGAGTAACATAACACAAGAGCGAGCCTCCCTATGGATATAATTCACATCTGACCTTTTTCTGTTCGTGTCTTAGCATTGTCCTTGTCTGATAAGCCTCTTGGAGGACTGAAGAATTAAAAGGCTGTGGAGGTGCCAAAAGAAATTAGGGAATATGATTGGGAAGGAAACCTGGGAAATGAACCTCACTTTTTAATCAACGCACCAAGCAAAGCAGGGCTAATCAGCATTAATCAAGCAGAGCACCGTTGTTAGATGGAGGCCCTGATTTAGAATAGGGGGCTCTACTAATGACCCAGCAGAAGCAGGAGAGTTTTTCCAGCTAGAATTGCCTTGCCCAAGACAGTGATGGATTTGCTGAACATGTATTGATCTGCTTTCCCAACTGCACAGCAGCTCCAGAGCTGCAATCATTTCTCCTTCTTGCAACACAAGTGCTGGGTGGCCTCCATGGGAAATGAATCTCACGGCAGCAACCACAAGCCAGGCAATAAAACAGCATCCAGCAGGAGCAAGGCATTCTTGTTTTCATTATCCAGCCAGCATGTGGGTGTGCATGGTTCTGCCCTATCAGTAGATGTCATCTTGTAGGCAGAAATGCTGTGAGAGCAGGAATTCCCTTGGAAAGCAGCCACTACCCCACAGAGACGCCCAGCAAGCTTTGCAGGTGGCATGGGGGAGGCTGAACATAGGAATGCCAGAATGCATCCCGAAGTCCAAGTTGGATACCTATACCCTGAGCTACGTTAAACGGTGTGGGCAGAAAGGAATGGGGTGTGTGGGTTTGCTTTTAGCCCACGCAGTAGAGATTGCCCCAGAGGGGCTGAGTTGGCCATGTCTACACTAGAGAGCCAGGTCACTGACCCAATGGACCCATTGGTCCATCCTCTCTCATTATTATCATGGTCCCTAGCACTGCTTTGGTCCATGCCAGTTAACACTCTTTTGGTCAGCGACTGGGCATAACTACAAGGATAGGCAGGCCAGAACCTGTTCCCATAGGACAATATGGATATAGCCACCCAGTCCTGAGGAGAAAAGCTTTGGGCTAGGTGCTCAGATGTGCTGTACTGTGGCCACTTGCCAGTCACCAGAATCAGGCCTGTTTTGTTTGTGTAGCTAGAGCTATTATGGGCTACTATGCTGGATACTGTCTTTCTACATAGTGGGAACCATTCCCAGACGAAACATGGGTGGAATAGGAAGGACAGGTAGAGACACTGAGGCAGAAGCCAGTCAAAGGAGCTGCCTGGGATCAGTGGCAGAGGTATGAGCTCAGTTTTCCCAGGACATGTCAGGTCCCTTTTCATCCCTAACAGGAACTTCCAAGAGTGGATTTCACTTTCTGAGGTCGCATCCCACACTGGCTTTCACTGGGTGACATGGGTGCTGCCTCTGCCACACTGACAGCTGGTTATTTTTTATAAGTAATTACTATCTGTGCCATTAAGCCTGGGCATGTGGGTGATACCCTGGAGGCTGAATGCAGTGGGGAAGCAGAGACGTGCTCTGCTTTCCAGATGAGGCAGCTATATTTTTTGGAGTCCTTATTCTGTTCCGCTAGCCAAATCCTCCCCCTGCCTTGCCATCCCTGATGTTTGAAGTGTCAAGCATGAAAGCACAGGGAAGTCAATCAGATGTGTAGAGGCCTATTGGAGATAATTGCCAGGCTGTCTCCCACAGTGTTCTCCCTGCTCAGCTGGGTCAGCTGGGGAGGGGAACATCATAAAAGTGATGCCACCGACTCTGTGATCTTTTCCTCCTCCTGAGCAGAAATGGGCTGAGAAACAGCATCTGAAGAAGCCAAAAAACAGCTGGTCTTGTGGGAGTGGGGCAGATGGGCCCATTGCCTGCCAGAGAGGAAGGGAGGGCTGTGTGGGCAGCGCGGGCTGCTGTGAACGTGCTCAGGAGGCTTTGGTGAGGAAGTGATGGAGGAGCCAAATCAGGCACTTCACAGCGGAGCATAGGGGGAGAATGAGCAGCAATGGATGTCATCTGGAACAAGAGAGGTTCAGACTGGTCATATATACATCTATATAGATATAGAGATGATAGATATAAATATAGATATATGGCTAGATATAGACATAGATTATATAGATGATATAGATACAGATATAGATATAGGTATAGAATAGACAGATACAGATGTAGATATAGATATAGATATAGGTATAGATTAGATATAGATGATATAGATATATAGATATAGATATAGATGATATAGATATAGATATAGATATAGATATAGATATAGATATAGATATAGATATAGATATAGATATATGGCCTCATAGATTTGTCTTTCATGATCTTGCTCAGTCTTTCCCTAATCGTGTGCAAGCTTTCAGACTATGTGATATAAACAAAACTGATCTTTCAAATGGAAAAATTAAGAACATATATTGATAATGTATAAGCTGTTACAGGCTGCTCTTAGAAAACAAGTGTTTTGCCATGTAGTACTTGTAGTTTTACCTCTGCAATAGCACTCTCCAATACTTCAGCATATATTTCAGGTGGCAGTGTAACTTCAGAGACTGATGCACTTTTTGTGGCTTCTACCATTGCTTGAACTTCTGGGTGGTCAGCAGTTATCTCTGCCATTCCTAACAATGCAGATTTTTTTTAAAGTTAAAAATTCATAAAATTCTGAAATACTTATTTCCTCTGGTCAGGAAAAACTGCATGATATGGATATTGAGTCTTAAGAACCAACTCCTTCAACCTCCTGACCTACTCTGACAATAGACAGAAACTCTGCAGGCTTCAGTGGAGTTTCATAGCCTCGTTGTTTAGGGCCCAGCTGAACTTGGGAGCACTCAGTGCAGCCAGGAAGCCATTTAACTACTTATAATGATATAGCATCTTATGCATAATTTTTAGTGATTCTCTCAAAAGGTAGAATTTACTAGGTAATTAACTAAATAATTTCATTAGGAATAGGAAATACTTTCTGGGATAATTATCTCTAGATCTAGAGTCAAACTTCCAAAAATATTTAATTTGTCCTTCTGAAGCTTTCCTCTTGGTGTGACAATTTACATTCTTCATCTGTCTGTAGTTCTGTTTTGCAATAAAATCGCTTGAGCTCACTAAGGTTATTAATTAGAATTAAATTCTTATTAATCCTAATTTGATTTTGCGTACTATCCTGAAAAGTATTTACATAGCCAGGAATCTGGAAACTGTTAAATGATTTTTATTTTGGTGTGATAGTTCACCACTATTCTTACTGCAATGCCCACATTTTTTGCATCACTGTCAACTTCTATGTTTTGCAGCACCAAAGGTATATACTGACTTCTTGTTAGATATGCACCTATACATAAGTAAGTCAAACACAGTGATTCCTTGCTAGCTGAATAAGGCAAAATGGCTTGACTGTCCATTGGAACCATAGCTAGAGCTAACTGGAAATGCAATTCTAATTCAGTGGAAAATTTTAATTTCAAAATAAATAATTTTGAAAAAACCCCAACCAAACCCCTTAACTTTTCTGAAAAAATAACATCTAAATTTTGTTTAAAATATGTAAAAAGAATATGTTATTTTCACCTTTTGAAAATATTTTCTAGTTCATCAAGCTGCAAAAACCTGAGCAGCTTATGAAGTTTAAATGTGACCAGAGCTGGAGAGTCTTGTGAATGTGCCATCTGAGAGAGCATACTTGGCAGGCTGCTCCAAAGTGGAAAATATGTGCACCGTGGGTTCACATCAGGCTAGCTGACAAGGTGCTTTCTTGAAGAAGATTTCAATTTTGCAGAGATTTAACTTGTTAGAAAGTCATTCAAATGGAAAGTTTTAAACCAGTATCAGTCATAACCAATTTCTTCTTTGAAAAAGAGCTCAGAAAACTCTTTCTTACATTCTCATGGTTTTCAGCTTCCGTGGATTTACATATAATATCAAAAATACTGAATTTATTCAGCTGTCCCCTTCAGTGCACATACGTTTAGTTCATATTTAATGCACAACAACTGTAACAACTTGTGTAATAATTTCTAAGTCAAAGCAACAGCATTTGCTTCAGTTAAATAACCTAAAGCAAATAAGATAGCTTCAAAGACCATGGAACACCTTATTCACCTGATTCTGTTGACTGTTCTTCCATCCTGTTTTTCACTGCTGTTATAGCTTTTTCTATTGTATCCCTTCGCACTTGCTCCAAGTTTTCTTCTTTTGCTTTTTCCAGATGGGGTTGAATGAGTTTGGCCATATCAAGAACCTAGTGAAATTATTAGAAAAAAAAAGAAAATATCACAGAAGAGAAATGTAGCATCATATACAACTTCTATACAATGAAATGAGTTTGGAAAAGCTGTCCAAATTTCAGGAAAAAGTACATATAATTCAAGTGCAGGGATTTTTTTGTGGAAAAAATATTTTCTAATTTGCATTTACATTTCAGTATCTTAGATACAAAAGTTATTCATGGCATTCTTATGCTAAGAATATAGCATTTGTTATATAAACAACTGACACAAATACGTGTCTTACACAGAGAGTAAATAAGAATATTTTTGAAATTTAGCTACTTTTATATAAATGTGTTTCACTAAAATACTGTATTTCCTCTATAATCCATGTTTGCAATGTGTATGTTAATAACACAACAAGAATAAGAATGAGCTTAACTGTTTTCCAAGCCTCAGGTGATACCCTTGTTACACAAGACATTTACTAACCTACCTTTCCTTTGTATTTGTGTGCAATTAGGTTACAAATAGTTGTTCTTCCAGAGAATGAAGGACCAAATACTAGTACTTTACAAGGAGGAAGTGGCATTGGTGGTAACAGGTAAGGCCGTGGATTCGACATAAATGCTCTCAATGCCGCTAGGGATGACAGTATGTACATTTTACCTAGAAAACTTAAAACAGAAGAGAAGCTAAAGGACATAGACAGTTATCTTATAAGATAGAAATAAAAATAAAAAGTGACAAATTCCACTAACCTGACAGCTAAGTCTGGATTTCCCATTACAATATCACCTTTCTTTAGAGCCACAGGACATGCTTTCCCCCACCGGCTTCTACGCCATCGGTATCTGGGTGCTATTAGTTGGTAAGATGACAGAACCCGGAAAAGTTCACTCTGTTTATTAAAGCAGCAAGAATAGCATACGTAATTTTTGTCTGAAGCTACATATGCCGTGTTCTTTGTCTTTTCTGAAATATTTTGTTGGAAAACAAGCAAACCTGAATAGAAAACCACACATCTTAGTATATTTTTTAAAAAATCACACAGATAAGGATTACAGGACAATTTTAAGGAGAAACAATTTAGTTTTTCAAGTTTATTTAATAAAAATATACCTAAAATAGTTCCTCTAGGCTTCATTTACTATTTTCAGAATTTTAAAATGATAAAGAGGTACAAATCGGCCACTTATTGAAGATGACAGAAAATGGGCAAGATTTCTTTTAAATGGGATGAAGAAAGAACTATGGTCTGTGAGGGGAATAGCAAGGTCAAAATGTCTTTTAGGCACACAAAAATGTCATGTGATAGGAGTAAGTTTAATAGACCTCTACAGAATATGAATAATGAGTGAATCCTAAAATTTATGGTGACTAAATTATTTAGAATAGTACAGACAGATGCTGGCTGTGAAAAACTGCAAACCGGCCTCCAGAATCTAGGAAGCCAGGCATGAAAACAGCAGGTTTACACAGAAAATTATGAGTTGTCATTTACTGTCACTACTCAGGAATAGATCTTGGAATTGTAATACATACTTCCATGAAAGCATTTGGTCAATGCCCAAAAGCAGTCAGAAAATCAACCTGAATGTTAGGAATGATTAGCAAAGAGAGAGGATAATGGTTTAATTTTTTAATTGTATAAATCCTGCCCTCATCTTTACTGCTATGTGCATTGTGCTACCCTCATCTCAAAAAGTACACAGTAGAATAGGACAAGTTTAAAAAAAGATAATATGACTGATCAATCACACAAAAATATTTTCATGTAAGAATAAATAAGATTAAGTAAACTGGAACTCTTCAGTCCAGGAACAAAACAGCTATGTAAGAACAGACAGAAATCTGAAACTATGAGTTATTACAAGGCAGATACAGAAAACAAAACTACTTACTGGCTTTTGTGTATCAACAACTAGAGGACACTGAGCTAGAAGGTGGCAGGGTCAACACAAAGGGAAGCAATTCTGCACCTAATGTCCAGTTAAGCTGCAGAACTCCTTGCCCCAAATACTGTGGATGCTAAAATTTACACCCAGATTAACGCAAACACACAGACTAACTAATGACACATAAAGTCTTTCACTTGTGAATTTTGTTAGGTACTGAGAAAATATAAAAGTGAAAGGAGGGGTGTTTCTCTGAAAATGTATAGTGGGGTCTCCCAGCTACAGTACCATTTATACAGTCAGTTTTGTTTAAGAAATAGGAAAGATGACTGCAAGTGAATATAGGTGAAAACATTATGCAAAGATATAGTTTTTTATTTTTATTGGGAAGGGTCAAATTATAATTGTCATGATTCAGAAAAAATCAGCGCTAACTAGTCATGTTTTTAATTAATTACATGCTGCTAAATTTGTATTAGCATGCTGTTTCTCATTCAGGAAAAGAGTAAGCAGGAGTCAGTTGCTGAGATTGAAATCTTTTGGCTAAAGTTTATTTTCTTGGAAGGAAATAATTCTTCTTCTATTGCTAAAACAAACATTTTACTCAAAATCTTATCACAATAATCTAACTTTTTTTTTTTTTTAATGCCAGACTATCTTCTTTTCATACTCTTTAAGTGGATTTCAGTCCCAGAATTAGCTTAAATTCACATTTCTAGAAAATCAAGGCTCAAAAAATGCCCTTATTGCATAGTAAAACAAACTGGTTACTGTGAAACAGGGATTTTGTAATACAAGCTTACAGCAGAAAAGAAAAAAAATATTTTTGTGGTATTACAGCCAATCACATTTTAGAAAAGCACACTTACATTTTCCAGTCCCTCCAGCGTTTCTTCTTGATCACTTTGAAGTCTGGTTATAGGTGCTCCAGCTCGAACACCCAGAGACTGAAGCTGAACTGCCACTGACTGAAAAGAAAATAACTCTTGACTTAGTTCCACTCAAAACTGCTTTTGTGATCCAAAAGGACCACCAAAGTATTTTTAAAATTGCAACTTATCATCTATATAATGGCTACATATACGCTAAGGCCCAGTTTCTAGTTTAGAGTCATGCTAGTTATTGAGCTGAATTTTATTTGGTAGATACAGGCTGTGCAAAATGCTTTTGCAAATGCAAATAGCCTTTATGTCTCCTAATTATGCTGTGAATCGCAAGCCTTCTAAAGGAATAGACTGTGAAGGGTTCTTTCCCAAACAGCGCTGGAAGTACTCAGATGAGCTTCAATCAGAAAAGGAGAAAAGTCTCTTTAGGAGATCAGATTATGCACACTTGGAAGTAATACAACTTCAGGTAATTTATTTAAAAAGATACTTAAACCAGATGTCTGACAATGAGAATCAGATGGTATTAAATGTAATTGAAGTATTTCCTGAATTTAATCTTGATTGAATGCAAGTATTCTTAAAATAAAAAGCAAATTTTGCCATGTTTGGACTAGTCTCATAATACGTCTTTGCCTTACTTACAGGTAAAATGTTTGGAATCATTACACAACCTGATCGCCTTCAGTATAGATTTTCTCTTGTCATGTTCACAAACAGATCATAAATGAGGAAATTTTCTGTTCCAACTCTACAAAATTAGTGTGGGGTGGGTTTTTTTATTGTTGCCTTTTCGTTTTTTTGTTTTGTTTTGTTTGTTTGTTTGTTTGTGTGCTTTGGTGGTGGTTGTTTTTTTCTCCCCATAGGACCACTCTTGGTAGTAAAGTTTAGCACAAATTGAAATAATATATACAGAATTATAATAGTTTTAACGATTTTGTTCAATTTGTTTCAAACAACATCGGGGAAACTGCAGAAGCAGCTCACTTCCTACATTGTCAAAGACAATCATAGAATCATAGTTAGGGCTGGAAAGCACCTTAAGATCATCTAGTTCCAACGGGACACCTCCCACTAAACCATGCCACCCACGGCTCTGTCCAACCTGGCCTTGAACACTGCCGGGGATGGAGCATTCACAACTTCCCTGGGCAACCCATTCCAGTGCCTCACCACCCTTACAGTAAAGAACTTCTTCCTTATATCCAGTCTAAACTTCCCCTGTTTAAGTTTGAACCCATTACCCCTTGTCCTGTCAATCTCTCACTTCACTTCCAACCACATACTTCAGGCTCTGATTTGAAGCAATTATTATTTCTGAAGCAGAGGTGAAGATTATTTATATTCAAATTTTAGCATTGTATTTTTTTAATAGGGAGAATGAGTTGCTATGTTATGACCTAAAAAGCTAGACACAAACACCCAGAATTATTAAAAGAATGAAGTGTTTTCTGTTACACTGTAAACCAATATCAAATCTAATAAAAATACTGTTATTATTTTAAGACACCAGCACAAAATAACCCAATTCTGTAAATATACCGGAAATATCTTGATTCCTTATCTTAATAATATGTTATACTAATACACACAAAAAAGTGCAAAAACCAAATGGACACAATAAAAAAGAGTTTGTAGCCTGCCTGAAAATATCCTCATGTAACATATACGTAAGCCTGGGGCAATGCAGTGAATCTTATTATTATTTTAATAAAGCAACAAAAGCAACCATTTCAGAGGTCATGTTTTCCAATAGCAACTAAA
Source organism: Psittacus erithacus (assembly GCA_009867235.2). NCBI lineage: Eukaryota > Metazoa > Chordata > Aves > Psittaciformes > Psittacidae > Psittacus > Psittacus erithacus. The sequence goes on from WYDI02026128.1 coordinate 66,213, forward strand.
TGAGTTTTATACACAATTTAAAATTTTGTGTAACCTTAATGAAGGTTACACAATACCTTAATAAAGGGTACTAAAGCTTACTACTAAGAGATCATCTGGTTGCTGATTTCCATCCACTTCAATAAGATGCTCACAATCCTGTTCAGCCATCAAGTCCTGTTTAAGAACAAAGACATACTCATCAAATCAGTATAGTTAACAAGATAATGACGTTGAAGCTCATTCTGTTCCTATACATATCAAAGGCTAGACTCCTGTGGACTCAGCAAAACCAAGATTTTTGTTATAAGTCTTAAGTCATTTGATAAGTCATACTGATGACTTAACAAACCTTCTAAAGAGAAACTTTTATTTGGTGATGTGCAAATACAGAGAGAATTAAAAAATTGGAGTTACAATGGGTTCAGAAAACAAATTAGATATCCTAGCTCAAATGCAAGAGAGCTACAATGAATCAAGACACAATAACATTTTGCATATGAATTCAACTTCTAATTGTCTAACTACCCCAATTCTCTTCTGGAAAATGGTGGCAGTGCCCATTCACAGATCTCTTGGAAATACCAGCAATGAGACCAATGTTTTAATTTTGGTCCCAACGCTCAATTGCTATGAAATTTGAGCAATACCTTCGATTTTTCTTATTTTCAACTTTCCCATTAGTAAATAAGATATTAGACTAAAATAGACATCCCATGTCAATTGTTAATGTCTCTGACTGAGGATTGAGAACATTTACTCCATTTCTGTCAGATGTTGGCCTGACCCCAGCCATGAAAAAGCCTAATGAAGGTGACTTTACAACTTTACAACCTGACTTACAGGCAATCTGTTCTGGTTCTTTACTACACTTACAGTCAGAGTTTATATCCCTGCATCTAATCTAAGTCTTTTATACTATAAATTAAACTATTTGTCATATATTTGGTAGAAATAGATAACTAACGACTTCTTTCTATTACTTTTCTACAGAGAAGATACTAGTTTGTGTTTATCTTATAGACAATGGTCCTATTGGTACATCCATAATATTTGCTTTTGTACAACAGGATCACATTTATTGACTCAGTTTTCAACTAGTTATTCACATGTTGCAGTTGTTCATTAGGTTTCCCCCTAACTGTAGTATTTCACACTTATTTCTCCTCAATTTCATCCTAACAATTTATCAAGAAATCAAAGTACCTATCCCAGTTCAGGGCAAACTGCACATCTTGTTACCTCTTTTTTTTTTTTTTTTTTTCAGTTTCATAATCTCAATCTCTACCTGAGCCAATGATAGACCCCTATGTTCTTCAAATGTACTAGTGGACAACTAAGTATAATCACTAATACATTTCTCATTAATGAGTCTAAGTAAGACCTACCAACTAGTGGAACATGTTGAAAGTGCTGAAGTTTGGCGTACAATGTAAAGTCAGTTAATTTAAACAACTTTCCATTAGTTCACTTATGAGAAATCCATGTGAGATTGTGTAATGATTAACAACAACAACTCTTTGCTTTTCCCTTTGCAGCAATAACAAGTTTGTTATGCTAGCAAAGAACATTGTGCCAGTTTTATACGATTTTATCTATATAGTTACCTAATCCATAGGGAAATTGATGGGGATAAATAAACAATAATTGTCATGTGTGCAGCAAACATGAGGCTTTTGCATTTGTTTGTACCATGAGGAAAAAAAAAAACAAAAGTGGGGGGGAAAGAAAACAAATTATTGCTTTGGACCTGGTCTGGGGTTTGTCTTTTGCGGGGGGAGATGAAAGATGCATAGTAAATCCAATTTTCATGAACCCAAGGAAATTAAAAAGCAATATCACAGCTGCAGAAATAAAATAGGTGATAAAGCAAACTGATAGGCTAATTAATGTGTATATAGGTCTGCAAGCAATGGAGCAGGTGAGGAAGGGAATCTATTGGAATGGAAGGCAATGGATGAAAGAGCAGATTTCTTATAGGACTGCATTCTAGAATGGACTCCAGTAATGGCGATACATTGGGCTCTTCAAATACTTCACTTCCTTGATTTAGGAAGCATCTGTGATGGCAGGTACAATTTAACTTTTAGAACTCAAAGTGAATTAATTTGTCTTGACTCCAGAGTAGAAACAACACCTACAGATGACAACCTTGTATCACTGATTTCAGTATGAATTTCAGAACCTGGGGGTATATTCTAGCATGCCTTGTGCCCACATCCATACCATAAATCTCAAACTAAAAAAAAAAAAACAACAAAAAATCAACAATGAAAACCATGCAAGATATTTTAAAAAATATTTTGTTATGTATAATCACATTATTTTGCTTTTTCTTACTTCTAAAGGATGAAGCATGATATCCTTATACTTTCCAACTCTTTTCTCTGCATTTTCAAGAAAATCTTCAGGCCTCTGCACTAACTGATGCAAAAATTCTGACTTCTTAAGTGGATCTTCTTCAGTCTGCAGAATGAAAGTTAAATATTTAAAGATACAGAAATAATATCTAAACTAATTTTTGTCTTTATTCAAAGGTAAATAAAGTAGCTTTCTAGTGTATTGCAATGAGTATTAGTCCAGTGATTGCTGACTGTGGTCCTGTCCTGATGAAGTGCAGTTTCTGCAAATCCAGAGGAATGTGACTAGAACTTGCAGTGGTAAGTCTCTGGCCAGTATTATAAATCAGAACAATTCAACCTGAATTTAACATTAATACCTTAATAAAAAGAAAAAACAAAAAAAAGAAAATCCAAGTGTCTAGTAGTCTAACACCTAAATCAGAAAACAAGCTACTATCCTGCAAATACTAGTAAAACCTGCTACAATAAACAAAATTTTAAAACTCTTTATTTTTGCTTAGACCAAGAAACAGGCAATATGGAGTCATACTTCTCCTTATACACCATTTTAACCTATGGAAAGAAAAAGTTCAGTGCTTTCTGAGTTAGAGACTGAATCCAGGTTAAGCTGTACAATAATCACAATTTGCTCTCATTTAAACCTACCACTTAAGTACTGTGCCACATCTCTTAAAGCAGAACAGAAACTGAATTAAGGTTAAAGTTGAGCAGAAGCTTCTTCACTATGAGGGTGCTGAGGCACTGGAACGAGTAGCCCAGAGAAGTTGCAGCTTTCCCATGCCTGGCAGTGTTCAAGGCCAGGTTGATGGGAATTTGAGAAATCTGGTCTAGTGGCAAATGTCCCTGCCCATGGCAGGTGGGTTGAAACTAGATGAGCTTTATGGTCCCTTCTAACCCTAACCATTCTATGGTTCTGTGAAAATTGTTCTGCTTTGTCAAGAGTACATTATAATACTTTGCACTGCTTAGATGTTAGGAATATTTACCTGTTCTTCTTCCAGCTCTTTGTTGTCTTCTTCTTCTTCGTTATCTTCTTCCTGTTGACTTTTCTTTTTCTTATGCTTTCCTATAATGTTAGGATCCCACTGGTTCCTCTGATACACCTGCCCTGAATCAGGATGTTGCCTTTGTCTTGATATTCTTTGGCATAAGTCATAATCTGAACACTAGCAAGGAATAATTAAAAAGAAATCATGTGTTTATTGTACTGCCATAATACTACTATTTTTTTTCTGAAACTACATAATGGGGAGTAAGAGTCTGGCAAATATTTGGATTCATGAACTTCTCCAATGACATTCTGAGTAAACACAAAATTTTCAAAAGCAGCAAATATTAAAGAAAGACTAAAACACTTACATAGTTTTTCCCCATCAGCATTTTACATTCCATATCAGGAGTGTAATCACTACTTGAGCACATTTTACCATAAGTTACACTTTGCAGTATAACAACTGTAGGTGCAGTTTATGGATAAAAGTACTTTGCAGACAGGCTCATGCTAGCCCTTGCAATTAATGCCGAAGTGATTTGGACTTGAGCAAGATTAAGTTAATTTTACAAGGTGCCTCTGACCTCTCAGAGCTCTACTATTACCCAAAAGCATAATGCTATTGTGACAGAGGCTAAAGGAGTTCAGCAGTTTGGAGCTCTGGAAGAGAAAGGAATGGTCTTTCTATAAAAAGCCCTGCAGACATGAATTTAGTTTAACATTAAACACAGATAAATCTGCATGTGGTCTGTGGTGGTAGAATTATTAAGATATAAGATTAGAGAGGTTTGCCTAAAAAGTATATACTAACTAGAACATTCCTAAACAGACATCTTAACTAAAACTTAATAAAGCTTCTATCTCAGCTGTCCTGAACTGTACTTGCATTAATACACACTTGGAGTCCCCAGATCTCCAACAGGTCTTAAGATAAATATCTTAAAATTCTACCATGGAATTGGAGGTAGGCCACAATAAAAAATAAATAATCTTTCTTCCTTTCTAATCACTGACACCTACCTTTCAGACATATATGAAAAACCTGAGATAACACAAAAATACTGTGCTTAGAATCACAGAATAGTTAGGGTTGGAAAGGATCTTAAGATCATCTAGTTCCAACCCCCCTGCCATGGGCAGGGACACCTCCCACTAAAC
>WYDI02026129.1:11503-50714 GCA_009867235.2 Psittacus erithacus
CAGACCTTGTCTGTTTCCCTGGGAGCAGCAACTGTGTCTCACCTCGAGAGCAGCAATTGTCAAAGCTGCTCTAATATAACGGCCTCTGAGCTGAACTTTGTGAAGCCATATTTCCTCATTTTCCCCAATTTTGGTTATTTTCCTACAAGCTGTAAAGTGCAGCTGACAGTACTAATGTTTGTTTATTGGAAGATCATTTACAGATTAACCTGATTCCCTCTACTCAGCCCTTAAACGAATAAATTGGAGGTCTTGCTACATATACAGGCCAAAGATGTTGCAAGTACTTGAAAGGAAATATTTTCAGCAATATTTTTACATTTTCTGAACCTAGTAGGCCTTCTTTAAATAAATACTTAGCAAAACTATAATGGCTAAATATGTACTGATAATAAAATACTGATATTTCACTGATTTATAAGGCAATTAAAAGCAGAACTTCTTATTAGATGACCTTGCAGAAATCTACTCCACAATGGTTTAACACCAATCAGTGTATATAAAATTGAGCTTAGTTACAACAGAAGAACAAAGGAAGGAAGAGAAAACTTGGCCATGTATGTATCTGGAAAACTGTCTTGCACTAAACCTGATGGGTTTGGACAAAGGCAGTAAATGACTGTCCCATCTGGTATAGTTTTAAAGAAAAGCAAGCCCTGTCTTTTCTGAGCAGCTGTACTCTTGTATTCAGTGGCAGGCACAAAAGGAAAGTAAGCAAACAAATTCAGTACTGGTAGGATATTGGAAGAAGTAATGGAGATTCCAACATCTGCAATATTTATTGAACCCACTGAGAATTTGTATCCTGCACTTGTGTCGTCCTTTCACCTTCACTATCTTCTACTACAGCCCTCCGTGTTCATTTGCCCTGACACGTTGTTCACAGAAAGATGGCTGTGTATGATCAAATCAGAAGAAGCGGAATAAAGTACTTTTATTAGAAAACAATATGATGATGGTAAACTGAGAAGACTTACCTTAGTATAGCTTTAAGTTTTTTGCACTAGCTGAGAAAGCCATTGTAATTAGGACATTTTAAGTCCTTGGTTTAAGCCAGTGAAACTTTTGTGCTTACATTGAACGTATTATCAAGTGTCAAGTGTAGTTACAAAGACCAGTAGCCAGTACTTGTGTTCTAACTATAATATTTAAGAAGGTTGATTTTATGTGATGGTAGTACCAGACTGGGCAAGTCTCACCTTGGTGCTGGGCAAGATCATGGAGCAGATCCTTCTGAAAGCTATGCTAAGACACATGGAAAATGAGGAGGTGATTGGTGACAGCCAACATGGCTTCACTGAGGGCAAATCTTGCCTTCTATGATGGGACAGCATTGGTGATTAAGAAAGAGCAACTTAGCAAGTTTACTGACGACACCAAGCTGTGTGGTGCTGTCAACATGCTGGAGGGAAGGGCTGCCATCCAGAGGGACCTTGATACACTTGAGAGGTGGGCCAATGCAAGCCTCATGAAGTTCCACAAGGCCAAGTGCAAAGTCCTGCACCTGTAGCAGGGCAATCCGAAGCACAGCTACTGGCTGGGTGGAGAATGGTCACCATTCAAGTCATAAGGTTTTGTAACTTATAACCTGTAACTCTTACTGTTATGGACCAATGAGCAAAATAAGAGAATTAGCTACCTAGCCAGCAGTGAGACTGCTCATCCCTCCTCCTCTGTCAGGGTGCAGGCATCCCCTGTGCACCAGGAAGCATGAAAGCCTTAGCAGTCCAGCTGCTGTTGCATCTGTTTCAAAAGCTTTTTGGGTACCACTTTTTTTTTTTTTTTATACCTTCCAGCTTGGAGACTTGGTCTATACAGTTTGAGTAAGTGTGGATTCCGAGCAAACTGCCAGACAAAAAATAGTGCCTGACAGGCAGCAGTTTGCTGCTGATCATGGCTGCATAATGGCCCTTTTACTCCTTCTGCACTTGGGATGGTTGTGTGCCAGGAAAGAATATTTGTGGGGCACCTCGTAGCACTGCTGTCCTTGCATTCAAAGCCTGGAAGGAAGCTGAACTGAATGGGCTGGGCTTGGCCAGGGCTTTCCAGAGTGTCCCCACACTCCTTCTCCAGCCCAAACTTGCCCTGCCTCTTTTGGGGCAGAGATGCTTCTAATTTTTTTCCCTTAAATCTATCTATCTCCTAAGATTTCATCCCATTGTTTCTTTGACATGGATATGCAGGAATTTAATGACTAAGTATAAAAAACCAAGGGCACAAGATATAACTTTTTTATCTGCAATTGGGGGCAAGGGTATGAAATTTTATTTTTGAGACCAGCAATTACTAGTCTATCAACAAGGATGGTTTCAGGCATTGCTGATGTTTTATTCTTAGCACAGGTTGACTTTAGCAGTAGGATTGTCACTGACAGACCGCTAGTATGTTGTTTCTGGCTTGATAGCTTGTCCATGTGGGAAAGACCAAGTTCTAAAGCTAATTCAGATCCTGACTTTGCTAATTGAAGACTAACTGGACATCACCATACCTGATAGGTGGATTTTACACATTTTATAAGGTTATTGTCAGACCCACAGTCTGATTAAGCAGTTTTGAAGCAGACTAATAGATTGACAAACCGACACTGTTAGCCCTAAGTAGAAGGTGAGGTCTGAAAACTAAAAATAACATTGTTTAATATGGTGAGGAAGCTGTTTGGTCCAGCTTTTCAAATAGCAGTGACTCCTTCAGTGTCTCACAGTAACTATTATCTTCAGTCAGTCTTTTAATCTTGTGGCTTCAGTCAGACCTTCAATTCATGGGGTTTTATTGGGATGATCAGAGGCTGCCTGATTAATCTCATTGGTGATTGGGGCAATTATTTAAAGCAGAATTTCTAGGTGGGATTAGAGAATAGATGCATAATCTGTCTCGCAATAAGGTCTGCTTAACAACTTTCTGGAAGTTTATAATAATATGTAAACTCAGAAAATTTATGAAGTCTTCTTTCAGTATCCATGTCTTTCCAGAAAGATTGCAGGATTTGAGCATGGGGATATTGCAGTTTGTTAAATGAACTATGCAGGGCTGACACTGTATTAAAAAAAAAATTATTCTGGCTACACAGACCAAAGACCAAAACATTCAGAATGTACAAACTGGGTCAGTTTAACTTCGAGGGCTTTTGTTTGTCTTTTTCTTACTTATTAAAAGCATTTTTATGGAGAGTCTGTATTGACCAAAAAGGCTGCTCTTGTGAAAGTGTTGGCTGCTTGGAATTCGATCTGGAAAGCCAGCTGACACACAAGCAGGTTTCTGTTTCAGCATTTCTGTTAACAGCTGTAAGACTTATATCTCTTGCAGCAGAAAAAATATTGTCAAGTGTAGGTTCAGCAATATGGTTTCAATAAAGTGCTTCTACTAATCAAGCTAACAGCCACATAGGAAATGTATTTGAAGATTCACTTGAGGAATACTTATGTGTATGAGTAATACTGTGACATAGTTATCTTGGCTTACTTTTAAAAGTATTTCAAGCCTGAAGTCAGGTGAACACTGCCAGTCTGTTACATGTACACTTAGAATTGCACAAAAGACTTCAGAGTACGACTGTGATCCGTTGGGTCCGTTCTGGATGTGTTGCATCCTCCCCAAATAAGAAGAGTAATGTGTCATTGCTCTGAGCTGACTGTTGAGACCTTTTGACTCTTAAGGCATCTTACCATAGTCACCATGGTGAAAAATCTGGACTGTGGCTTACTGAAACAAAACCTCAGCATTGCAGTTGTGTTACTTAAAACCTTTGCAAAGGCCATCTGTACAGAAAAGCTGTTTGCAAGCTAAAATGTCGTCACGAGGATGCTTAAGCATTTGAAATGTCTTGAGTTGGCCAGGAATGGACTACAGCCAGTGGGCCTCTTGGTCCCAGTTCCATGAAAGGGTGGCAGATAGCTAAATACACGGCTGTGCACAGGAATGGTGCTGGATAGGAAAAAAGGAAAAAAAAAATAAAATTGCCGGAATCTGCTGATACCAAGGGAATTTTGAGATGCATTCAGTGCAGTTTTATCCAAAATCAGAAGCTACAGTCATTTCCTTCCTAGTCTCATGGAAGAAAATTGGGTTAACAGGATATCTGGCTGTTCAAAAGGAATTATATAACGTCTGTTCCTAGTGGTTTTTGAGAAAACTTGGTATTAGCTGCTTGAACTGGTACAGAGCTCTAAAATTTACTTTATAACTTTCCTGCACCCATTCTTAAGAATAACTTATGGAAGGGATAATTAACTTTGGAACCAAATATGACCAGGTACTCAGTCATTATTATCTGTAGGAGTCCGTGATATTTCCATTTGGTTGCTTTAAAAATGACCAGGAATCACATCTTCAGGTATTTGGGAAGGTATAGTTCCATATCAAATCAAAGTCTTCTGACAAGCTCTGTTTTAGCCATGTCTCCTGTCACTAACAATTAAAGGCATCTGGATAAGAATAGAATGGAACGGAAGGTGCACAGAGTTTAAAATAATTGTGGGTAACCTTTTAATCACAAGTTTATTTCAGAGAAAGCAAGTACTGCATGTTAAGAAATAACATCTGGTGCCTTGTGGATGATAAAAGTACTTTAGAATTAGCCATGAGACCTGATCCAGTTTAACTTAACAGATAACAGTTTGGAGTGTAACATACTTGTATTTTTATGCATTAACTGAGGTGGATTTCAAAGCCAGTAAGCTATAAGGTCATGTTTGTTGACAGAATACTTGTGTGCATGCACAGTCAGGTGAATGACAATTAGCATTCATATTGAACAAGAATTGGTATGCACAGAGGTGCGCATGCTAGAAAGTCCGGCTGCTTGAGCTGGGGCGCAGCTTTACTGACAATGATGTTTCTCTTAGTAATTTTTTACTGGAGATTATGGGCATGTGCTCCCACTTTTATCATCGCTAGATAAGTTCCAGTTGCAGATTTCTTTCTGTGACTTTTAAGAAACAAGTGAAAAATATCATAGCTTGACATTCAAGGACCTCTGCTGTAATTTTAGGGCTGTTTAATATGCATCCACTTTTAAACTGATCCAGTAAAAAAGCCATTAAGCAGGGAAGAGTAATGAATTCCAGGACATTGTTCCAACTATCTTAGCAAAACCCCCTCAATGTTTTACTTGGTGAGGAAGAAGCAAGAAATAGCAGGTGGGTTGCCAAACACTCCCAGATGATGCCAGCTCTGACTAATATTAGTACTCCTTATCTTCCTAAAATGCCCAATTGTCTTCACAATTAATTGTTTCGTCTGTAACTGTAGCCATGTAAATATGTATTCATAAGCTTTGGAGGTCATGAAACAAGCAAGTAGAAACTTTGAGAAATTGAAATAGGATTATATAGAGGGGACTGTGTTTCAGTATGGAGATCACTTCTCACAGATGCTGTGCAGTATACTGCAGAGCTCATTTTGGTAACTAATGACAAGTCACATACAGGCGTATTAGACTAAGTCTAATGGAAGCATCACCAAGACAGGAACTTTTTTAGTTGTGTTAGTGGGAAAACAGACAGCTCTGGGAGGAGCCCTCACCTCCTCCTAGGTGAGTATCTTGTTAACAATCTGATGGCAAACTGTTTAAAAGGCAGCATGCAGTTGAGCATTGATAGTAAGCCAGTGCAAACACTGTTGGTTGTAGGCTTGCAAGCAGCTCAGCAGACAGCCTCTCTTGTATTTCTCTAGCAGATCTATGGCTGTGGCATGAAGTCAGTAACTTCCTAGTGTTGTCAGGGCTATGAAGGGACTTGAGGATGGCGGACTAATGGTCCAAGATTTGTTTTCTTTCTGACACACATAGATCCTAAATAAAAACAGACTTTTTCCTCAATATTATTATCAGTACAGGAGGACCGCAAGACAGGAAGAAGCAACTCTTGGGTAGATTGAACGACAAGAGTCTTCTTTACTCGCTTATCCCTGTGTTACAGTGCTTTAGTGTGTGACTCTTCAGTAGGTGCTCTAAAAACATTTAAAATAAAGATGAGATTCTAAAGTCTTTTTAGAAACCTTTGCTTGTATGAGTGTATTCAGAACTGTAGTCGTAGTGGCAGTTCTAAAGTGTATGTGGTGAGGTTAGTTGCAATGGGCTGATAACAACTTGGAGTTTCCATTCATGTACCATTTAATTTTCTTTTCCAACCTAGTGGGTGTTCATTTGTTACCCCAAAGAGAGTGTAAAATTAGTTAAAACAGTATGGATATAAATGTCAGTATATCTGTGATGCTTGCTGATAAATCTGCATTAAGCTTCTAAAACATGCAGTAGTATAGAGCAATACTATACAAATAATGATTCTTCCCCATAGCTTCTTCATGAGTAACAAAAGAGCAGGCACTAATTGCTTCTGTTCATTCATTCATTTATGGAGATACAGCGAGATATGTAGCATCTTCCTTGCTCTTCCCCATCTGTCCTGAATAATTAGGTGCTGTCTTAAATTACAGTTAATCTCTCTGTATATAGTGCATAGCACTTTGGCATGTAATACAAAGCATTAAATAGTATATGGCAGGCCATGACAGCTTAACGTAACTCTGTGAAATGCATATACATTATATTCTTTGAAGAGCAAAACAGTTTAAAAACACGATCATGTTAAGCCTTATGCCTATTCAGAGATTTTGGGTTTGTTGTAGTTTTGCCAACTTTAGGGTTCCTTTTAGGGATGAGTAGTTTATTTCAGTATCCTGTTCTTACAAGGGGTTTCTCTTACTTCCTTAAAGTGTATCGGGGCTTTTTTAGAAAAAAAACATTGCTGGCTTTTGGTAAAACTCAACCACTGAATGGAGTTTTTTGCCTAAAGTTTGGGATTAATTTGCTAAACTGTACTGCATGTTTTAGTTTCATAAATTTCAATTTACAATAATGTCCTGGGTTCAGCAGTAGCAGTCATTTTTCTCCTTAGTAGCTGGTGCAGTGCTGTGTTTTTGACTTTCAGTCTGGGAACAGCGCTGATAACACCGATGTTTTTAGCTACTGCTTAGAATGTTTAGACTGACCAAGGACTTTCTGGGCCTCATGCTCTGCCAGGGAGAAGGGGAAGCTCTCCAGGAAGCAGAGACAGGACACCTGACCCAAACTAGCCAAAGAGGTATTCCATACCACAGCACGTCATGCTCAGAATGGAACTGGGGAAAGTTAACCAGAAGGGCTAGATCACTGCGGGGGTGTGGCTGGGTATCGGTCGGTGGTGAGCAATTGTATTCTCTTCCCTTGTTATTTCCCTTATTGTTATTATTGGTGGTAGCAGCAGTGGTTTGTGTTATACCTTAATTACTGGACTGTTCTTATCTCAACCTATGGGAGTTGTATTCTTTCTATTCTCCTCCCCATCCCTCTGGGAGCTGTGAGAGGAAGGGGGGAAGTGAGTGAGCGGGCTGTGTGGCAGGGCTTAAACAATGACAGATAACAATACTGAGTACATTTTTTTACGCATTAAAGGACTATTCTAACTCTTCTGGGTACATATTATTTTTGTTCGTGGCCTACATGTCTCCAGTTTTCACGTTACTTTCATGTCCCGAATAGTTCTTTAAAGATAAATAAATTTCTTGTATTTCATGCATATTTGTTCCTGTTACCATATGGTTTTTGTAGGTGTCTCTCGTTACTTCTTTTGGTTTAAGTATCAACAGTAATAATAACTGTTTAATTATAAGCAGTAATATTAACGTGAGATGTTGAATGAAGAAAAGAATAATACTGCAGTTGAATTGGAACACATCTTCTGGTTTTACTAAAGAAAAAAACAGCTTAAATTTCTATTACTGTTAAGTGTAAAAAAGAAAAAAAGATAGACCTCCTTTAATGAAAAACTGGGCTTCTCAGATGAGAAAATGTCGGACAGTGTGATTATTATTTTGTTTCGTCAAAATGAAAACTTCTGAGAAAAAAACTTGTTTTGAAAGGATCTGTTCCAATGGTATTAGTCTTTTGACATTAAACTGTGTCGTGTAAAATGGCCATCTGCTTTGTAAGATTTTTATTCAAGATGTCTCATGCCTATATTTCCTTCTGGATTTTCAGCCAACTTGAGTTCATTTTGAGGCAGACATTTTGGGGGGTTTTGTTTTTTTTGTCAAAGAAGCTGGTGAAGAGAATGACAGGCTTATTTGTGGTTTATAGTATCAAATTCCGAATGACTTCATGTCTGATCTCTGCTGTCTGTTTACATAGTGCTTTTATACCCCAAAAGGCTACTATGGAATCTCTGCGATCATTGGAACTGGTGTTCATAACATATGGATATTCCTGTTCATTTACTCCCCCTTGAATCTTTCTGGTTGTTACCTCTTCTGTTTGGTGTCTGTTTTCTGAGATTCTGCTGTTGGCCAGTCTCTGCCCTTCTCTAGTTCTTGTAGAATATTTTCCACTTTCTTTCCTCACTACTTCAGCAAGAAAATTAGTTTTTTAATATTTTCCTTCCTTGTGTTCCCTTCAAAGCAACTTGAATTCTTTTCAGGTCTGCCAATATCTGGTTATCACAGAGACTATGCAGACTATGAATGGTTTTCTTTAAGACAGACAGTGTCTTTTTACTTAAACACTGGCTTGTATTTCATGCGCAGGATGACTTTGTGGAAAGGAGATGAAATATGGAATGTCTTCCTGTCATCTGAGTGTCATAGCTGTCTATACAGAGTTGTATCAGCTGGACAGCAGTAATTTGTCTTCTGTCTTTCTGTATACCCAGCACTACTAGTTGTGACTGCTTGTTCCAATCTGTTGTCTTCCCTTAGTGTTACTGAAACAACTCTCAAAGTTTCCCATGATGTTTTCCAGGTAAAAATTTAAAACTGGTGTTTCATTCTTCTCCTTGTTTTATCTTTTGCTTTTAGTACTGTCAGCATAGTATTCCTGAAATGCCTCATTCATTTTCTTGGCTTATGACTGTGTTGTTTGAGTTTCTACATCTCTAATCATTCTTCAATCAGAGGATTGCATTTTCCTCCAATTTGTGTCACTTTCCAATACAAATTCAGCTTTCTCCTCTCATAACAAGTCATAGATTTACCTTTAGACCAGAGATCTGCGTCCTTGTCAATATTGAAATCTTACCCCATTACTTCATTAGTTTCTCATGAATGGGCCACAGAAACGTATGTAAAACCTGAGGTCTTTCATCCACTGCCTCTCTAATTGACAGCACAGATTCAGTTAAGGTATCTTTCTTTAGTGAAAACCTTTTGCCAGGACCTTACATCTAGGTTATATCTGTCATTCGGCCTTTATATACCCAGTCCCTGAAGACAGACTGAGAAAATTGGGTCTGTTCAACCTGGAGAAGAGAAGGCTGTGTGGAGACCTCATAGCAGCCTTCCAGTATTTCAAGGGGGCCTACGAGGATGCCAGAGAGGAACTCTTCATCAGGGATTGTAGCGATAGGACAAGGGTTAATGGGTTTAAACAGGGGAAGTTCAGGTTAGATATAAAGAAGAAGTTCTTTACTGTGAGGGTGGTGAGGCACTGGAAAAGATTGCCCGAAGAAGTGGCAAATACTCCATCCCTGGCAGTGCTCAAGGCCAGGTTGGACAGAACCTTGGGTGACATGGTCTAGTGTGAGGTGTCCCTGCCCATGGCAGGGGGGGTTGGAACTAGATGATCTTAAGGTCCTTTCCAATCCAAACCATTCTATGATTCTATACAGCTTTCCTAATTCAGCTGTACAGATCTGCTCTTCTTTAGGCTCTCATTATTTTGTCTTAGTTACTAGAACATCCATTTTACAGACTCTGAGAGATGGGAATCTTTGTGCTTATATTAATGCAAAATGCAGCTTTGAAAATAATTCCGGGGGGCACTGTTTGATCCCATTACCCTTTCATTAGTGTCCTTCTTTTGCTTCCTTTCTATACTTATACCCAGGCTGCTTGTCTTCATCTTCATAGCCCTTTCTATCTGGTTCTTGTATTTTACTTAATTTTTAAAGTTTGTTTCCTCCTTTGGGAGTGAACTAGCCTAAAAATGCAGTGATACAAGCATAGTTATATTACTATTGTAGAAAGTACACCTAATAACTATGCTAGTGAAACTTTCAAAAGTAGACTTGGCTTAGGAAAATGTGGATTTGGGGAGGTGGAGGGAAACACAGGGAAACAGGCAGCACTGGTCAGCATGATTGCATTAGCTATCTGACCTGAGATGCAAGACAACATGACAAGTCTTGTTGTTGGTTGTTTACTGGGTGTTTTGAATTAATTGTACAGCCTTTTAAGTGGGTGCCTGGTTTAGTTTTGGACCTTTGTGATAGGCAAGTATGTGTTTAGTTTTTGTTGCATAGGTGATTGATACATTTCCAACAGAAAAAATTCCTAGCCATAACTTTCATTTTCACAATGTTGAGAATTGGCTTAAGGATTCCAGTAAATTTTAATGCAGAGCACAAGCTTGGTCCTGAGTTGTTGGTTTTGTTTTTTTTTAATACATCTGAGCTGGGTTGGCCATGACTCTTACTGGAACGGCAGTGTTAACAGATGTTATCCCTTGTGTAATTTCCAAAGACGGCCACGCTGATTGACACTTTCAAATAATAAAAACAAAGCCAGTCATGCTGAGATATTAGCCATCTTGAAACTGAATGTAGCTATGTAGAGGGAAAGAATGTACTTCTGAATGTAGATTTTTCTGACATAGTGATTACCTCTTAGGACTCAGTGTAACCAGGGATCTGTGTCTGTATTTGTGAGGGTTTTGCTGGTTTTTACTGTTAGGTCCATATTTTACTGAAATATTGCCTAGATTTGATCACTGAAATGTGAGGTTTCTATTGTTTTCTGCTGATTTTCTGATGCTGGCAATTGTCAGCCAATATTCCAGATTAAATAGCCCATTTCTTTATTTATTTGTCTGTATGTGGTGTGGTATGTCAATCAGGAAATAGTTTGTCTTCCAAAATACTATTCTAGCTTAAAAAGAAACTGATCCTGTTCGGAGCAGACAGGATTTTTTTTCAACACTAACCAAGATTTGTTTTGGCTGCAGCACTTTGGCTGCATCACTTAATAAGCCATAACACTTCTCTCTCAAAGCCACCACCTCAAGAACTTTAATGTGAATGAAATTCAAATATTGTAGTTCACATTTTATTTCCTACCCATGAGGAACAGAATGATTTAAATAGAGTCATAGAATCATAGAATGGCTTGGGTTGGAAGGGACCTTAAAGGTCATCTAGTTCCAACCCCCCTGCCATGGGCAGAAATAGCTGTCTTTCCCTGCTTCCCATTGTGGGACAAACAATCTGGAATTCCTTGTGTGTAAAGCACCATGATCAAAGAAAATTCAATTTGAAAAGAATAAACCTTGCAGAAGGCTTATTGTTCTGGGGTACTACAGCAACTGGACTTAAGTTTTCTGTGAAATTGCTTTCTTAACATCTGTAGGATAGGGTAAAGAGAGTAATACATCCAAATGGCATGCCTAAGAAAGGAAACTGTTTTTTCTGTTTATTTACCTTTAAAGCCTGCCTGCTAAAGTTCTGATCATTCAGATACTCCTGTGATAGGTGTGTTATAAGTAATACCTTTTTACATTTCTAGTTAAAATAGAATGTGTCCTCACTTACCCTTTCCAAATTTATCCAAATGCTAATGTTCTACAGAAGCATAAAAGACCAAATTAACAACAGATTTGGAAAGTTGATGACATTACCAATATTTAATGAAAAGGGTGAGTTTTGTGTTTAGTAAGGCCCATTCCTCCTGAGCAAGTGACATAGACAAAATCAAGTTCAGAGGAAAAGCCTGGCTGCTGGGATAAGTCAGGTGGAGAATTTCCAGTTCATACTTACAGTAATGCCCTCTGCATCTTGCCAGGCTAAATGTGCTGCACTGGAAAAGGCTTATAATAGTTAATACAGGAACACTTTATCTGCAGCAGTTGGACTTGGATTGATACTGGCATAGTATACTCGAGCATATGTTGAATAAATTGAGCTGTGCCATTTTAACAAGCTGGTGTCTTTAGCAGAAATAGTTGCTACTTGATCTTGCCTAAGTCACTTTGCTATTCTTGTTTTCTCTAGTTTTGGAATGGAGAAAATACTGTTTGTCCATAAATCTTACAGTATTCTGGAAGCTAGTAAATATAGCAATGCAAAACTGCTGTCATGGCCAACATACAATAGCTAGACATGCAATGAAAAGAAACACCGTATTATTCAAAAAGGCCAATTACTCAGTCTTCCAACTCTTTGATACAGGCAACAAACTCAAACTCTGAAACAACTTGTGTTACATTCAGGAGTGTAAGATAGCCCTCTAGCAGTCTACTTCAACAGCTGTTCATATGAAAGTGTGAGGGGTTTTATTCTGCACAGATTATTTCTTTTCACGGAAAAGATGTCTAGTTCTTGATTGTTTTTCTATCTGACTTGGCCCTTGTCAATACAAGTTTGTTCCTCTTTTGTAATATAATTTTAAGTGGAATAGACCTCCATCACCCCAGCACTGGTATAGTTACAGAGCAATGATGTATGTCCGACAGCTTATCTTTGCAGAGGAAGAGAAACAAGCAATGTCATAAAAAGGCACTTGTCTTCGTGATAATGGGGAGCTTCAGTCAGGAGAGGCAAACGGTCCCTTTAGTAGTACTTCCAGAAAGAATGGCAACCTTGTCTGGCCCCCAGTGTATGTACAGAGTCAGCACATACTCTGAAGAGTGAAGAGGGAGTAAGTAATAGGACTCTCAATACCATCGTCTGAACTGTGCAAGGGAATAACTTTGTTAGAGGACTGGCAACTTACCTAGCTGTCCTCATTGGCCGAACATGTGAAGTAGTGGAGGTTTTCAAGGTTCTGAAAACCTGAAACAGACTTCCTGTGTAAAACTGAGAAGGTGAAGACCCAAAGACTAAGCTGCTTGTGTGTTCAAAGATACTAAAACTAATTGTTGGAAGGTGTAATCTGACTGCACAGTTTTCAATACAGTTACCATTTGAGGTAAAACTCTGCATTCTTGTGGAAAGTATGAGAGGTTAGGAATACAAATTAAAGAAAAAAAAAATGTGAAACATCATCCACAGCAATTTGTCTCTCGCCTTATACTTAGCTGGTGAGCAGCTAATGAAATGGAAATGATGTGTTTACATCTGAAGCTGAGCTGTATAGGTGCTAACGGAGTTGTTACTTTCCATGGAGTACAGAATGTCAGCCAAATTGTAGCAACCTGCCAGCATGCTAGGCAAGTGCATGGCTTTAGTTAGCTGTCAGTCATCACTCACAGTTTAAGCCTCTAAATTCTGGTCAACCACTGGGGCCACAAACAATTACTTGCATTTTATATAAGGTTTTGCTCTCATTCTAATAGCAATTTTACAAAAACTCAGTGGAGTCCATCCTAATGTCATGCAGCGTGGTAGTAGAATAAAATGTACTCTAATCCATAGTACCTTCAGTCCACCATCATGAATGCAATTCAGCTGGTATGTATTTGTTATCTTGACACATCTACCTATACTGTTTATATTTTTACTGTAGAATTATACTCTGTTCATCTTGTGTTCTTGGACAGTGTAGTCCCTTTCGTACCAGAACCTAAGGGGTCATTTGCATGGTATTTAGCAGGCTTGCCCTTGCCTGAGCCTTGTGCCATATGGACACATGCCAGCTCTCAGCAGAAGCAATACATAGCAGAGATGAACCTCAGCTAGCACACTCTTCTGAAAAGCGGGTGATAGGATGTCTGGCCATGCAGACGCACTAGGGTGGTGCTGGATTACAACATGCACCTGCAAATGCAATGATGTGCTGTGCATAACACCCAAGGTCTGAACTTAAATAAGACATTTAGTGGTGGGACAAGGGTAGTGTGCAAGAGGAGTTTCTCCTGTGCCTCATTCGATTTCAGCAGATGTTAATCTTAAACCATGATCCCCTCCCTATTATAAATTCTTTCCTGGTTAAGTGACACCGTTGCTGATTTGATTTAATGTGAGTAGGGTTCTTATCCAAGGGTTAACATACAGAATGATTGTTAAGTATTAAAGACATATACTATAAGTGACCAAGTATCCAAAAGAGAGCTAGTGCAAAGAACAGTTAGAAAATCTAGCTCTTGCATTGTGTTGCCTCCAGCCATCCTAGTGCAGCTGTTTCTTCAAGTAAAGTGACAAAAGCCTCTTTTTGGTGGGATCAGAAATGCCTAATATTTTTCTGAAATATGTGTGGGTTTGAGTCGTCCTTTGTTTCTTCGGGATGATGTTACTTATTATTTCATTTTCACCTGCTTACAAGAAAAGTTTTTAAACCTGACTGAAAAATAGTAGTTTAATTATAAAGCTTAAGCTGGTTTGGGTTAATTGACACAACTAAGATTATTATTTTCATTTATCTGGTGTCACTGCTTCTCTGTCTTTGACAGCTTGGGTGATATCTTCAAAAGATACAACAAGAAGGAATGTGAAAAAGAAGATCCCTAAAACTGAGTGGTATCAAGATTAATTCAATTTCCTGTTAAACTTTTACTTCTTGTGTGAGAATATCAGGGTTACTCAGGACTGAGCACAGGATGTTTTTAAGCTTTGGTTTAACTGAAAGGGTTTAGGAATGTATGGTATTCACTAGAGGGAGCAGTTGTCCTCTCCTTTTTAAGGAGTAGTGAAGTGAGGGCTGAGATTTCCCTGACTCTTGTCCAATACCACAGCTTGGGCATGAGGAACTGAAATTTGTGGTGTCTGCAAAAAACGTTTCCTACCTTGCAAGGGGAATGAACTTAGTATTCTTTTTTTAGCTGTATTCTTTTTTTAGCTGTCCTATTGCTACTGAGGAGGCTTATTTTTACAAAGTACCACTTACAGAGAGATTCCCTTGTGAAATGTCATTTGAAGTGACATTGTGAATTTACTTGACAGCACTTCTTTCAATTCTGCTGTCACAGGTGAATGCATTGAGTAACTTCTTCACATCAAGTTTCATAGGCAAATCAGGTTTATTTTCAATTAAATATTTTCCATGTTACAAAAGAGTATGTATAGCCCATGTGCTCATTTGTGTACACTGAGCAGCAGTGCTTGATGTGCTTTTTGCACAGGTAGAACAAATTAAATAGAATTCTGTCCCAGACATAGAGAAGCAAAGATGATTAAATAGTGGTGATAGAAATGTTACGAGGCTTGAAAGAATGAAAATATTGCAAAGAAACGGGAATACAGCTTTCTGGAGTTGGGGGACATACAGGAGTGGAATTAGTCTGTGACTGTTGCAGAGTCATTACCTATCTTCCTACATGTCTTTATGTTGCAAAGAATTTTAGTCAGACACGAGTTAAAACTTCATGTTGTTTTACTTTTTACCAAGTTAAATAACCTCTAGAGTTCAATGCCATGAAATACTTGGTGCCAAAAGTTTCTTACGGAAAAAACGGTCTGGAGCAGGTGGTATTGCCAAATGAGCCGGTAGGATAGGGAGTTGAAATTTTGGTTCCTATGAAAGCATAATTTCATAGGAAATTGTTAAGTATATAGTAGGGTTTTTATAATTACGTACAAAGATTTATTAAAGGTATTTTAATATGTAGTTATTGCTAGTAGTATTTACATAATGCAGTATATTTGGCACTTTGCACTGGAAAAGACTTTTCAGCCCTATGGCTGAGAAAGTGGAGCTCCTTTAACCGGCACTGCGTACCTTCCCTGCCCTGTGCTCTGGGGGTCGCGGCGCGGAGCAGCCCCGCGGGCGGGGATCCGGCCCGCCCAGGCCTGACGCTTCTTGGCCTCGTCCGCCCTCTGGCGACTGGAGCGCGGCACCGCAGGGCGCTTGCGGCGCGCTCGGCCCCAGGGCGGGCCCGGCCCAGGGCGGGCTCGGCTGCCGGGGTCTTGGTCCAACCGGGCCCGACGCCCAAGGGTGAGTTCCTTGTGGGCAACCTGCGCCGTTGCTTGGCTGTGGGAGGTGGCAGCTGCCCGGCTGCCGCTACCTGCCCTCGGTGGGGGCGGTTCTTGCAGGCTGAGATGACCAGGACGCTACAGCTTTTGGTTCAGGCTTTGCCATTCTAGGCACCTCGGTGTCGATGTCTGATTCTGAGGAAACCACGTTGTTGCTCCAGCTTTGCGTGTATGATGTTTTTGTGTCAAAGATAATTGAAGCAGCAGTAATGAGGTGTGTGCTTAAGTGTCTTCAACACGCAGTCTGAATTGGACATTAAGGAAAAGGTGCCTTCCTGAGACAGTGGCCGGTCGCTGGAGCATACTGCCCCAGGGATTTGGGCACAGCACCAAGCCTGTCAGAGTTCAAGGCGCTATTGGATGATGCTCTTAATCAGATGGTTTAATTCTAGGTAGTCTTGTGAGGAACTGGGATTTGGACTTGATGACCCTTATGGGTCACTTCCAACTTGAGCTATTTAGTGATTCCATTCCTAGTTGAAATCAAACGTGTTATATCTCTCATAGCAGGATTGGAAGGAGCACAATCAGTGTAGCAGAGGTAACTTAGAGAAGGTTCTGGTGTTGGATGTGACTGGTGTAACCACAAATGAAGAAACGTCCAGATAAACTACCAGGTAGCTTTTTTTTGCATGGCTGCCAGGTGTACATTTGTTCTAACAAACAAGTTTTTACCTGATAGCCAGGCATGTACATGTGTGACACTGCTCAATGTAGAATATTATGAGAAGGCAAGAAGTAAGTGGAACAGAAACTGCCAGAAACAAACCAGAGGCCAAT
Organism: Psittacus erithacus; assembly: GCA_009867235.2. NCBI lineage: Eukaryota > Metazoa > Chordata > Aves > Psittaciformes > Psittacidae > Psittacus > Psittacus erithacus. The sequence continues at coordinate 28,150 of WYDI02026129.1, forward strand.
AATACAACAGGGCAACAATACACACGTACGTTAATACCAGCATCTTTTGGTGATTGTCATTCCAGCTGTTCTTGGTTTTAATCTTAGATTGGGAGAGAAAAACCAAGTTTGAAAAAACTTGGGGTTTTTTTCAAAAAGAAAAACCAAGACCTTGGTTTAAGCTATCATGCTAAGAGTCATTCCACAGGAGTTTCCTGTCCAAGATTTTCTGTCACTCACAGGAATATCACAGCTGGGTGAGGGATTCTCCTGAGTAGTCACAGTTCATTTAGGACTTTGTAGATCAAAACTGCTAAGCCTGTTGCAGTGGTGCTACACCTGACAACACTGTGGTAAAGCAGTGCTGCCCTTCTTTTGACTTGTGTGAAAGTTACAGTGGTTTGAGCTCCCATGTGGTTTACACCTTGGCTGAAACTCTTTTTTCAAATGCATAGGATGCACTGCTGACCTTCATACACCAATATGAAGAGTGTTTCTTGGTTCTGTCCTTGCAAGTTCTCAAACATACCATCCTTGACTAGCTTGCAGTTCAGGTGAGCCTTACTCACTGAAAAGCCTCAGTGAAATCAAAGCAGGGATTCCCTTCAGTTCTATTTTGTTCAGTTTGGGTTTCTTGTGGTGTTTGTTGTTTTTTTTTTAACCAGAAGAAATGAAATTGGATCCATGCAGTGTCAGTACCAGCACAAAGGGAATATTTTAATGAATGCAGGCTAAGTGAGAGTGATGGGTAATTCAGCTAATTTTAATGGGCGAAAACAGGAAATAGCAAAGGCAGACACTTTTTTTTTTTCTCTTTTTTTTAATAGGGTGAACATGTTTGAGGTAACTTGTTTTATGGGCTGTCAAAAATGCTACATCTGATTGGGCTTAATGCGCAAGTTGCAGAGAGAAAATATACTGCTTGCTGAGTGTGTGTTGAACGCTTTTTTTCCTTTTTTCTTAACTACTATGGCAAAATGAAGCTCAGCGAGTATGAGGGGAAGATTCTTCATCTTATTGTGGGAGATGTTAGAGCTGTGAGTCTGCAGAAGACAGAAGCTGGGTCAGTAAACCCTCGAAAAGAATTTGAAGCAAACTTAGTGTTGGAGCAGAGAGAAGGTAGTGAGAACGGTGGTGGTTTTGAAAACTACAACAGCATCTCTACATTGTAAGGAGGACAGAAGAATGAAACTGCAGGGAACAAAGAGATGAGAGTCTTTAAGAGAGGTAGCAGGAGTGGTACTTCATCGCTTTATTACCATACTTTCAGTGACATGTATTTCTGAAGTCTTAGTCCCTGTGTGCAGCTGTGTGAAGAAATTTCCCAGTACTTGAGCATCTTCAAGTGGCCAGAACCAGGACTGGTTTGTGTGTTATTCACATGAAGTTTTAACTCAACAGATTGTTTGGTTTTGTCCTGAAAGCCTGTGATTTTAATCCCTATTTTTTGGGATAGGATTAAGATCTGAATCATGAGGTTTCTTTTCTGTCTGGTGCTTTGTTGCTGCAGGCTTTTCGATACCGGTAACTACAGGTGACTCGGTGAGTTGGGTCAAAGGTTTTGAGAGCTGAGCCTGGCTGAGTACCTGGCATCCCAGTAGGCAAGAGTGTATCATGCTAAGGGGGCACAGTGTTCTAACTCAGGTGGAGACTGTACCCATTCTGGAGCTGGATGGACTGTCTCTTAGTAAGCCCCAGATGTTACAGTTTGCTGTTTTGAAGCTCCGCGCAGTCTCTGTTTGGGTGAGAGCTGCAGTCTGGACATGGTACAACACCACATTGTCCGGAAGGGCCAGGTATTTCTGCATTGGGCTTTGTTGTGTAGTACAGGCCTAGTGAATAGTCCAGTGAATAAGAGTCCTTTTATTGTCCTTGAATATGTAAAAATATGATCTGAGCCTCATAAAAATGTCTTGGGTTAATGAAAAAGAGTGAAGCTTAAAGACAGGAGTCATTTTTAAATTACAGGAAAGGTGTAGTCCTTTGCCGTACTAGGATTTCCTGTTCTTTCAACTACAATGTGACAGCAAAATTTCTTGGTTGTTTGGGGTTTTTTCATGTTGTGGGTTTATTCAATTGTTTTTTTATATTTGTGTGTATCAGTTACAAGAACAATTTGGCTGCCAGCATCTTGAGGAAAACTAGCAGAAATGTAACCAGTATGAGGTTGTGGAGCAATCACTTCCCTGCTGTGTAATTATGTCAGAGCTAAATGCTACTTCTGTATTGATATTAGCCCTGAATGACCAACAGACATGTAGAACTTCTTGGAAAGTAAAGTAAACCTCCCAGGTATCATGGAAAGTAGATCTATAAGTCAGCAAGGCATTATCTCAGGTACTACTTCAAACACATCCTTTTGAAATAATGACAAGTTTAAGCTCTGTGTTACTTGATCAGAAGCTTATACATTGCCAGGATGCCACAGAGGCTTCCTAGGCTCTTCTGTAATGGAAGTTACTGACCTTCAGTTTCTCACATGAAATCTGTATCACATCACAAAATGACCCAGGCTGATGACAGGAGATGTTCCTTGTAATAGATCTTTTTGCCCAGCCACTGCATGATGGTCACTCAGACTGAGAGGAAAAAGGTTAGTGGTCAGTCTTAACTAGAAACTCAGCTTTGCTTGAAAAGGATAAAACTCTCCCAATTGTTATTACTTGTATGGCCATCAGACACCCACCTTCCACTCTCCTCTCAGCTGCCTGTCAAAGCCTGTTGATGGGTGCAGCTTTGAGAACTGGTGGAAAGCACAACCGCCCCCCCCCAAAAAAAATAAAAAGGTGCTAAAAGAAAATAGAATAATCAGCAATGGACATGCACTTTTTACTCACACTGCTGAAAGCTGAGAACATGTTACAGTCAACAAACCACGTATCCCATCTTCTTGGGCTAGGAAATAGTTATGACTCAAGTTCTCATGCCAGCATTTGCATTTCAGTAAATCCTTGCAGTTTATACTTGTGCAGGTTAACTGACGCCACTTGTTCAAATCCAGTATGCCAGCACTCATCTCCCATACACACACTCATACCCTGCTATAATTAGCTCAGTGGCTATGGGGTTTTTTTACCCTACATGTTCATTTGATCCTCTTCAAATGCAGTAATTTAGTTTGACTGCATGCATCCCCACAACTAGGATGAATAGTCCTTGCTGCTCGTAAAAGGAAAAGCAGCATGTGGACTCCCAACTAATGGAAAGTACATACTATAGTAATCCTAAAGTTACCTTTCTTCTAACAGATTTGAGTATCATATAGAGAACAGAGAAGCTCCCATTTTACTGTGATCTGAGCACCTCTTCCTTTTTTAATACATACATTTGCTCTTTACAGCCTTCCCTCTTCTAGGCAGCAAAATGGAATTATTGGAAGAAATCTCAGGGCATGTTCTCTGCAAGATCTGAAACACCATTCAATAAAATAACACAGGGAGTAGGCAGAGTAGGGAGAATATAAATTTATTGTTTGCATCAAACCAGTTGCTACTTCAATAAAGGACTGAAAGAAACATGTTTTCCTCTATAATCTACATTGTTCTGAGAAACTATAAATACATAATAGTTTTCTGGAGATGTGTTGAATTAATTGTTCGCCTAGTCTTGTTGAGGACCATGACATGTCTTCAAGATGATCTAGTAATAGTGGAGTGGGTGATTGTAAAAGTTAGAAAGTTTCTTCTCTCCACTCTTCCCCTCAAGTGTGGATCATGGTATGATGTAAATGAATTAAATGAACACTAAATTAAAATTAATTGAATCTCCTAATTTCTCTGGGAAATTCTCATATCTAATATAGCAATTTTTTAAATTTTTCTTGAAAGGTGTAACTGAAGTGGAGTCTTCCATAGTAATTTAGGGATAGCAGTCTAGGAGTAACAGTCTGACCTGTGGTCTGTCCTTAAGGCAGTACATATTGACTACTTCTTGAACTTTTCGTTCCCATGCTTGTGCTACTTCCTAGCTAAGATAATATGCTGGTTCTTTGAAGTGCAGGTACCCTGCCTAAAGGCACTTCTAGGGCGAAATAATAACACTCAAAAATATAAGACTTTTTATTATAATTATTACTTATAGAAGTATAAAATTAAATTTCTTGGAGAAGAATGAGCAAACAAATATTGCAGTTTCTCAGTTAAGTATCAGGCCAGAAATTCCAGCAGAGATAACAGTGTGCTGTAGGTTATCTGCTTAAATACACTTGACAGCAAAAAAGTAGAAGCAATGTTAAAAAGGCAGGTAAGTGTTTCTTTCTGGTCCAAAATGTAGAGTTCAGATAGTGAAGCATTACATTAATGAATTATGCTCTGTATATACTCACATAAAAAAATTCTCAGAGTATGCTTTGAAGTTGTTAGAGTTTGTTAGTTGTAAAGTCATTCTTCTCAACTACCACAAATTTTTATTCAGCCCAAAGCAATAGAATAGATTCAAACTTCATCATTTCAGCAGAGTTGCGCTCATTTAACTTCTTTCCTCAAGTTTACCCAGTTCAAAAGACTAAACTGATGAAATATGTGCTGACCAGAAAGGAGGAGTCTCTTTCACTTCAGTTACTTTATTGACTCTTTTTAGCTTATATTAATGATTTATTTTTTAATTATTTAATTTTTTTAATTTATTTTTGACAGAAAAAGTTTCTGTCAATGAAACCAAAATACTCTCAGTACTGTTAGCGTACCATGTGTCATGGGTTCAGCAGTAGCAGTCCCACAACACCATGAAATATTTTACTATCAGAAAAATGGATCCATCTTTGTCCTATTACCTTCCTAGTAGCCAAGAATAGTCATTCCTGGATGCCAGTCTGGCCAACGAGTATGCGGTACATCAGACAGTCTTTACATAGAGATCTTTTAGGCCTTCTGAACTATGTGTGCTTTTTAGTTTGTTGCCTTTTCCTGTTCACTTTACCCAAAAAGTGAAAGGGGAGAGGGAAGCACAAAAAGTGAAAATAATTCTACACAGAACTCCAGGAGAAGGCTCGAGTTAACAAGCCTTCTGTAAAAATAGGGAAGCTATAGCATAGCCACTCCAAAAAAAAAAACCTCAAAACCAAACAAAAAACCCACAAAGCCAATGTTTGCTTTTAATTTTATTTTTTTTTTTACTGCGCTATTGAAAGAATTCTCATATGCTTCACCAGCAGCCATAAGGTGCTGCTGGAAAAGGATCAGGTGATTAACTAATATTCAGATCAGTTGCATACCAGCATGTATCTTTCAGTTTCACAGTTGCTTAGTCAGATGGCAGTCTATTTTTATCTAAGGTTTGTCGCCAAATGGGATAAAGAGGCTCATCTGGCTGACAGGAAAGCTTGAAGTTTTCCAGTCCTGTCAGGAAAACATTCTTGTAATAAGGGGAAACCTTGCAATATGCCATTTCCCAAACACAGGGCTGGCAGGAGATAAGACTTTTAAATAAATGGATCAGCTCAGCTCTCTTTACTCAGAAGCTGTGCAGAAATGATAAACCATCTGCTCTCCTGATTGTCCTTAAAGGATAAATGAAAACGGAAGAGAAGTTTGGCCAGGTTTGAGCTGGGCTTGTGGGAATGACACAGAGTCCCTGGTACCTCCAGTAGCTCCCGGTTTATCTTTTGCTAGAGCACCCCAAGCTTGTGGTGTTTTGTGGTCCTTTTCAAGCAAACTTTGTCCCTTTACCTCTTTTTCAGGAGTCTGTCTAGTTTCAGCCAGCTTGTTGATTGCATTTGAACGTGTCAAATGGCTGGCGCTTCTGTTGTCCTCCTGGGGAGGCACACTGGAGCAGTCCACCAGTCGACAAAGAGAAGCTTTTCATTTTGATGAGAGACAGGAAACTTGTCAGGACTGACAAGGAAGGTTATCTGAAAGCAAGGCTCAAATTAAGCAGTCTTACCTTCTGTCTGTGCCACAAATACACAGAAGAATCTAAAGGATAAAGGATGTGGATTAAAATCTTAAATGGATAAGTGCCAAGCAAATCGTAAACTGGGTTAAGTCTTTCTAGCAGGCTGACTGACATGACAGCATCTAGGTCTGTGAAATTCTGGTTCTTTTGAAATTCTGGAGTAACTGTTACACATTGCACTTAGTTTCAGAGAAAGCATCCCTTGAAACCTTGGTCATTAATTCACCTGGGATTTGCCCTATGGTTCAGCAGCTGTGTAATAAGAAGCATACAAAAAACAGAAGTGAACGGAGAAGTTGTTACAGAGACCTAAGTGCACACTGTGTTTGAACTAGGGCCTGGAGCTTGGTCATTTTGAAGTGATGCGAACTGTTCTCTGTTGTATAGGGCAACTTTTGGCCCTGGATATTTACTGACTTAGTGTTCACCAATGCTTTATTTTAGTGTGTGTTTATTTGACAGAGAAAAGATAAAAGCTCAAAGAAACCTTGAAAGTCTTATGGATACATGAAAATTTGCCCTGGATAGCCCTGCCAGACGGTGCATCCAGACATGAATGGTCAGACAGGGAGCTAGCATGAGTGGTGTATGAAAAGACAAAATATGATTTGTAGGATGATGCTTCTATCAGATCTTTGGTTTAACAAATGTCTTTCAGTTGTTTTTGGCTCTGTCTTACCTGAGTGTTAATCATACTGACAGAACAGTCAAGGGAGAAGTAGTAGAAAGGCTTTGGTTTGTGCTTTTGATCTGTAGCATTCAAAGTGTATGTGGGGTAATGAAATGAGAATACTTTTTGATTGTGAGGCTACAAAACAACAGGTGCAGATTTGTCAAGGAAACTTGACAGATTTCTCTGATGTGATTTGTGCTCCTGGTCATGAAGTGATGTGAAAGTAGCTGCATTCAGCCTTAGCCAAAAAAACACTGCTTGCTCCAGGATAAAAATAGAACTTTAAAGAAGGCAAACAAATTATCTTCTGAATATTCCAGTCTCGAGTTATTCAGAGAAGCTTCCATATGCCTCTAACAAAGATAAGATGTATTAAAGAGCCAGTAAATTCTGCTGTGCAAAAAGTCATTACTACATAAATTGAGAAGAGGAAAATCAGAGGATATTTCTTTACCTGTTGCTATTAACTTTAAAACTAATAGTAACTGCTTGCATGTTTCATACAATACTACTACTACTACTAGTAATAATATAGCCTTTCTAACTCTTAGGGAGAATTTGGAGCATGGGAGAGCAAATTCATAAACAAACCAAGTAACAGCACTCAGTACTCTGGAACAAAAAAGGATAATGTTCAAATTAACTCACTGAAGTGTGGATGCTGATTACTACAGACTTCCTTGTTGAGATGCTAAATGTGAAATATTTTATAGTAGAGTTGTCATAGCAGTGGTGGTCTAAGAATAAAAGCAAGGTAAAGCTTGTAGAGAAGGAGAATATTGTTATACCTGCTGCTTCAGGGTGGGGAGGGAAGGGGGAGCAGCAGATGAGATTTTGATTTGAAAGCCATAGATCATCCTGTTCTCTGTAAAATGCTGTTGCTGGAAACATGGTAAATCATATTTTAATTTCTGATAGTGCGTGGTGGTAGTATTTGGCATCCAACTGTCCTCACTCCTCACATAAATAGACTATTTGTACTAGTTGTGGGGAAAGAGTATTCTGGCCTTCTTTGACCTCCCTACTGAGAAAGCCAACAAGACTTTCAGGTGATGGTGGTGGATTTTGTGTGAGTACCAGAAACACAAACACCTGTTTATTTTCCATAATGTAATAAGTCACCAGGTGGTAACGGTTTTTATCCAAGCTGCTCCAGCTGGATTTGTACCAGTAAGTTAGAGGTGAAAGGTGCCATAAGGTACTGTTAATCCCCAAAGCATTCATTATTCCTAAAATAATTTTCAACACTTTTTAGTGTTGACATCTTTCTTTCATTAATGTCCATGATTATTTATGTGGACAGTGTTCAGATGAAGTGTAACTTACAGTAGTTAGGTTTATGTTCTTTTTATGTGAGTGTTCCTGAGATTCATTGCCAACTAGAAAATTAGTTGTCTTTGGATAGCAAGTTGGGGACTTCTGTGAAATGAGTTGGTCATCTCATTGCAGTCTCCAGTGGATATGGACTGCCACTAGCAGCCTCCGCAGAGAGGCAAACTGCAGTAAGTGTGATAACTTGGCAAGTGTCCTGGTGGATAATATCTAATCATTACTATAAAAATGTTTTACTGTGAATAATGGCCAGTGCTTGTTGGCAGTGCTGGCAAGAATCTGCCAGACTGGGTTGAGGCTGTTCTGAGGCTCTGGGAGCAGGGTTTATTTAAGATACAGGATTGGACCATGGTGGCTGCTTAGGTGGGTGTCAGTTTTGGAGGGAGATGCTAAGGAAAAGATCAGCATTGAAGGAGTTCTCCCAGACCACAAGATTTCGAGACTGGCCCATGATCAGCTCTGGTGCAGTAGGACACATTCAAGGATTTAATGGCTGGATGTTCTTCAGGCTAGTAAATGTCCAGAGGGGGAAATTCAGCCAGCTTTCTGCAGAAATCATCTTGACTGCAACACACTGCCTCTAGAATGGGGCTGAAGCATGTTTAATGTGATCATAATGAGGAAATATTTTTAACATGGCTGCATCACCACTGAAACAGCTTCTGCTTCAGCAGGTACTGCAGTGGTAGCTACAAAACACTAGTGTTTGAATTAAGACTGTTTGGCTGAACAACTCTGTCATCTGGGGAATGTTTTATATTATAAAAGCATAGTCGTAAATACCATTTATGTATAAAGAAACAGAACCAGAAGCTTTTAATTTTCAGAAACACCTTGCAGCAGGTATTTTAGAAATATGTCAGTATCTGAGTTGACATTAAAGTTGCTTATTAAAAGATAGGCTTAAGCATTCCGGCATGATTTTAAGAAATAATTACAAAGCAAAAAATTGTCAGAGCTTACGCTGACACTTTGAATAGAACTGCATTTATTCAGTCTTCCTGTAAGAAACAAAGACTGTACTAGTAGTTAATGTCTTGTGCAGGATAGTCAATCATGGAAGCAGTTTCTGTAGTAAGCTATGAGAAGCGCTGCCCTCAGACCCTGAAACCAGAGAACGCTTTTGTCTTTGTGGTTCTGTCTGCTCAGGAAAGACTGGAAAATGTCAGTTTTGCAGCTGCTGGTTCACAGTTACCATCCTTTGCAGCGAGCAGTGCCCAGCACCCTTCCAGCCTGCCCTGTCTGGAGTACCAGCACAGCACTGTAAGTTTGCCAAGAGCAAGTACCCACAAACATATAGCACCCGCCAAAGCTAGCACACCACTTCCCAGACAAACTGAAATGAGGAGGCGGGCTTGGCCTCCATACTTATGGGAGGGCGTAGATAAGGGGTCTTGTTGAGAGAGCACCCACTGTCAGTGGTGGTGCAATGAGGAGGCAGATGCTGACTGCCCCGTGGGACCATACTTTGCAGTCCAGCAATTGCCAGCTGCTCCAGCAGTTGCTGCCACCAGCCTGGTTTTCCCGAGCTCTGTAGCTGATCAAGGGAATGAATCATCACTATCAAGCTATTGCTTACGTTGTCCTTTGTGCTCCCCTGCTGCAGGCCTGGAGCCAGCACTGAAAGCAGCCCAAGTGGCCTCAGAGTCCATGTAGAATAGCTTACCCAAGAAGGCAAATTAACCTGCACTGAACTTCTGTGTGCTGCCCTGCATAGGGTCTTTACCTGGATCATGGGCCTGAATCCAAGCTAAGCTAATAGTCTTCACTTTTAGTGTGGTGGTGACTGCTTGTGGTCCGCATATTTTATGGCAGCTTTACTGAGCTAACAGGTGCTTGGCCAGCTGCAACTGATTGTGGCTTTCTTGCTGATGCTCAGGAGAACCACTTATGTCCATATGGTATTTTGGAGGCAGCTGCAAATGAGATTTAGTCAGTTTGAGTCAACCAAAAACCTTGTAACTGAAGTAGGTTGATACATCTCTTCTTGCTTCTTGAGATGGAGAATGAGACTCCACACATGACTATTTGGTCACCTTTTGGTGCCATAAAAAGTGGACAAAGCATAGTAACTCTTCCTCACATCAACAGGTGCCGCGTGTCAACCGTTACCTTGAATTGGAATGAATATGAGAAGGGCTTCATACATCTGGCATCTTACATAGTTACTGACAAAACAATCCTGTCTTTTAGTGAGGTCCTCTGCTGCATTGTGATTTTAAAAATAAACTAAAAACCACTATACCTGCTTCGGAAAAAGCTTTTGCAATATTGTATTACAGAAAGATTGAACATAAAGACATGAGTGGATTGATAGGAGGACATTCTGTTCTCAGCCCCTGGATAAAGGAAATGTAGAGTCAGAGTTGTATCTAGAAGCTGCTACAGATGAAAGGTTTGACATAGTGGCCTGCGGCATTGGAGTTTGGGGGTAGGTGTCTGAGTAGGCAGTAATTGTGGGTAAGGGATAATAAAACCAGCAAAGTTCCTTTAGGAAGTTGAGGAAAGACAGACTGTGTTTTGAAAAATACAAAACAGTGTTTGTTTTTTCTTTATGTATTCATGGGGAAAATGTGGAAAAGTAGAGAGATTTCAAATTGTGAGTTTTGGCACCAGTAGGAAACTTGAGTGCTCTTCCCTGCAGCCCTTCCTCCCCCAATTTGGAGGTATTCTTTGCCTTGGCTCCAGTTAATTTCACAGCTCATTTCAGAGGTTAGATTTTTTAACTCCAATTTTACCGTGCTCTGGGAGTGGAAATACAGAGCAGATGTTTCAGTTAACATACCAAGCAGACACAAAGTTGAAATGAGTATTTCCTAGTGTCTCATGTCACACAGTGGAGATGCCCCTGCAGGCTTCCTCCGAAGCTGAAGGAATTCTGCTCCTTTCACACCTGTTGTGAAAATACCTTTGTTCTTTATCCTGCTTTTCCTTAGTAAGAGTCTTTCAAACCGGAGTTGGACAGGACTGCTTGCTTTCCATTCTACAGTTTCACTTAGACGTTTGTCTCTGACTTGCTGCTGATCCAGACGTTAGCTAACCTTTGTCTTTTGCCCATTTTTCTCCCCTTCTTATGCCCCTTCTACCCACCCCTAAAAGCATCCTGAAGTGGGATCCAGGTGGCACCTATGTGGAGCAGTTAATATTGCTGTTGCTAGTAAGCTGGGTTTAATGCTGCTTTAATTTCAAACAAATTCCAGTTAGGCCCTTCCGAGGTGAACCCCTTTGATACAGTTTCCCATAAGTAGAGGGAAGAAAGCTCAGAATGGCAGGGTTTTGAGGCAAGCATAGTGTCTTGAAGTGATCAGGTAACTTGGGCTGAGTGAGACTGCTGATGATCCTAGAAAAATCCCATTAAAGAGTAAGTAATTGTATTTTGCTGTACCAGGGTGTGTTTTTCAGAATGAATTGCATGTGGGCTTTGTATGGTTTGTCATTTCAAACTGGATACTTCTGGTTTTCAGATTTGATCCCTGAATGTGTCCTCCGTTTGCTGACTCATCATTGCTAGATTTGAGGTTTCCCATTTCCCAGAGTGAAACAGGGACTGCGCATGACTATTTGGGCATCATACTTCAAGAGGCTCGGTTAACTCGAGCTGGTTTTAAAAATATTCATGAGAGTCACACAAGGATTGAAGAATTTGCATATTTGTTTTGCTGTTTTACAGGGCTGAACAGATCTCTTCTTGCTGGGTTTTCACAAGAAAAGGTTAGGATTTTCCCATGAACTGCCTGCTCAAGTTTTTCATGTTGTAAAATCATCTGGGTTTTGCACACAGTGAATAAATAAAGTGAACAGTGGGAAGTTTTGTTGTATGTTTATGGAACATGCTGGTCAGCACAGCTAATGAAATTTTTATATCATGACAATAGGACGCTGCTGGAGAGGAATGGTTGATGGTGTGTTCACAGACAGCTGGGAGTACTGGGTAGAAGACAGTTCTTACGTAGGTGCTGAGCAGTGAAGCTGCAGAACATCAGCTGTGCTTGGTCACATCCCTCACCAATATTTCAGAAGTAAAATTTTCCAGTTAACCTCTTTTGCCAGATACATATGCTGTACTTAATCCTTCCTCCTTATCTCTGGATGTGGCAGTGGCAAGTTCCAGAGAGTCTCACTGGGCAGAATGGTCAGAGTTCTGCCCTCCCCTCTCCAAAGCAATGTTAAGGATACTCAGCAGAGAGTAGCTTATTGACTTGAACATATATCAAAGTGATTATGGGATATTTCTTCCTTAATGGGGTATACTTCCTTAAATAGAAACATAAAAATAACCTGTTCATTTACTTTGTTGCTCCTAACATGACTTTCTTCCTTCTTTCCATGCTCAGTGACTCCTTGTAAACCATGGACTAATTCTCTGTTTCAAATGCCTTACCAGCAGCTTCCATTCCCTTTTTTTCTTGGCAGGTAAAGTGCAAAGCCGTTACATGCTTTGCCCTTTCAAAAATGTCAGCAGAGTCATGTGGTGTGCTGAGAGATGGCCCTGAAACACTTACCATCAGCATTTCTCTTCAGTTATCTACACTCTTATTCTGCTTTCTGTTATCTTGGTGTATTCAATGTTGCATTAGACATGACATGGCCCATCATGAGCTATATGCAAAATGCAAAGGATTTGACTCTTGAAAGGTCAATCTCTGCAGGTATGAGGCTTCCTGTCATGTTCACTACAAGCCTTAGGAGAACATTTCACTGTGAGGTTGGTTGGTTTTTAAAGTAGTACAGTTGAGCAGACATTGTAAGTGCTGGTGTGGTGGGGAGTGGGTTTCCATCTATGCTTGAGGGTGGCAGATAGAAAGCAAACCCAGAAAGAGTACACCTCAGAAGGATTTTTTGTTATGTTGTTGATTATTGTTTTTTTTTTAATCAAAACTTTAAGAAATAGCAAAAGAAAAAAGATAAAAGAAAAGAAAATAAAAAGCTGGAGAACTTGTAGAAAGCATTTTTGTGGATCAGAGCTCTCTGATCTTCCCATCTGAAAATAGGGACGGGAACAACAGCCATTCTCAAACTAAGCAGATGACTGGAACTGTGAACAGTGAACCGCAGACAGCAGTTACCTGTAGGTCATCCTGGGAGAATTAAACCCTATGCTGCTGCTAGAACTGCTTTGCATCTGCCTTCTTTTCTGGGACAAGAGATCATATAATCACTGTGTAATCCTTTAGGTGGAGTCTGAGTGAATTCTCCAACAGCTGTCTCCTATGAATAGACAAAAATAGTATTTCACTCTTGGGATTGCTCACTGCTGAGAGTCTGCCTGTTCTCTTGTCCTCTTAGTCCAGCCACATGTCCGTGTTACTGCATAAAGTTTTGATGTATGGCTGTATCCATTATTGTTCCTGCTTTCATTTCTGTTAAAGCTATGTCATCCTTTCCAGAAAGGCATAGTTTCCTCATATGGTAATCAGCTGTGGATATTCAATTGCAACTTCAGTTAACACTAGTTCTGATTTGTGTTTAATATGAGACTTTTGAAAAATGTTTAGATCTCCAGTGATTCAAGGCAGGTAAGATTTTTTATTGGTTTTGGTTGTATAAATGAGAGCTGGAGAGGAGGGGGTCCCCTTTAAAAGGTCAAGCTTTAAGTGTAGGTTTCTCCAACTTCTAGATTTAATATAGAAACATACTCCTTAGACATACTGATGGTAGAATTGGTTTTTAAAAGATAATAAATGGGCATGTGTCCCACAGAATTCCAGTATTAAGGGTATTTTTCATCCTGAAACAGGTAAGAGTCAAAATCTGGTTTTGTGTTGAATTGGAAACTCGGGGAGATCTAAAAGCACGGGTTTTGAGGTGGTGTTCAGCTGGCTCCTTCTAAACACCTGTAGCACTTCTGGCAAGCTGTCATTTCAGTCCTGCAGCCTGCTGTCATCGTCCAGGCAGAGCTGCCTGCCATGAGTGCTTTTCCCACTGCTAAGTGTAGTGGCTGACCCAGCAAGGAGAGTGAGAAGCAGCATGGGCAAGAATCCAAGAGGACAAGAATGCAACTAAAATTCCTAGGGGTCATTAATAACCTGGAGTAGGAGGGTGTTGAATGTGGCAAAACCAAAACTTTCCCACTTGAACTGACAGATGAAAAAATTTCCTTTACTGGCCCAGAAGTAGCTTTGGATATGCTTATATTTTTCAGTTGAGAACCCAAACCAAATGGATGGATGTTACATAGAACACAAAGTACCTGTTCCCAAACTGGATCAAGTAGTGGAAAGACAAGGCAGAACTGCTGCTAGTGTTACAGTATACTTCAAGTTAACAGGCTGGAGGGGGCTTTAAGTAACCTGGTCTAGTGTGAGGCTTCCATGCCCGTGTCAGGGGTTTGGAACTAGATGATCATTAAGGTCTCTTTCAACCCAAATCATTCCGTGATTTTATGATTCTAAACAAAGTACCATGAAATTCCTGTGTGCTTTCTATTAATATTTAAAGAGCAGCAGTGTCCCATCACATTTCTTATGCTATACAGTCACTCTGTCTGTCCTACAGTGCTTACAGATAGAGAGGTACAGTGGTATTGGCAAGCATTTTTGCTTTGTTTCAGTAGCATGAATGACTGTCCCTGTGCTGGGACTCCTGCGCCTTAGCATGCCTGCTGTCCACACACTGAGTGTGGAAGAGTGGTCAGAGTCCTCTTATGCTCCTTTTGCAGCCTTTCACAAGAAGGACCAATTCCAGAAGGTGGGATAAGGAACATGAGTGAAAAGTCTTGATTGTTGAAGGCTTTTTCCATTTTAGCAATTATACCTGTGCTTCCTTGTTTCAGAGGACACAAGAGGAAATTGTAGTTTCAGCTATCTCTGAGCACCTGAAGAAATCTGTTTTCTGGGACCAAATTGTTACCCTGTGGTACATACGCCCCACAGAACTGATCCTAACAGAATATCAGAGTAACTGAGTATCTTTTTGCTGCTCAAGGCTCTGTCCTTTGCTGAAAACTATCAAATAAAAGGCAAGTACACAGGTCCTGAAGCACTGTCAGTCTTTTAGTTCTGCACAATTGTTCTTTGTTTGAATTTCCAGCTATGGTAGAATTCTGCCATGGACTGATGCCTTGAGGTGTAAAAGGAAGGCCTTGAGACACCCCAGAAATAATACAGGCAGAATTTATACCCAGTGGTTTGTGCGGTACATGGCACTGTGGTCAGCATGGGTTTCTGCATGTTAGAGATCTTCTGCTAAAGGGGTGGCTGGTAGTGACCTGCCTAGTCTCATTTTCAAGTCTTAAGGAGGGCCACAGAAGCCAACAGACTCATCAGTTTTCAGTAGACAGTAACTGGTTTTGTCTATGTTCTTAAATTAAGCCACGTCCTTCAAACCTGCACTTTTAGCAAGTGAAAAAATGAATGTTAACTGATAACAAGCTCTGGTTGATTCATACACAGAGCTAGTTTGGTTGTTTTTTTTTTTTGTTAGGATATTTAGAGTTCTTTGACTCTGCCTTGGATTAGGAAGGTGTCCAAGAAAGCAAGTTCATTAAGTGTCGCAAGATGGATCATCAAACAGTTTAGATGAAGAGGCTTGAAGGGGGTGGGGGATATGTGTTTTTTTTGTTAGGACTTGAAGATCCCCTAAGTAATAACATGTTTCAGCTCTTTGATTAGAACCAAAATATCTTCAAAATGGGCAGAGAGCTTAACTGAAAAGAAAACATTCAGTTATATGCTTTCCAGCATGAAATTTTCAGAATATAACCTTACAAGTGATAAGGAACTACATTTGGCACTTTGTCAGCAAAGGGGTTTAACAGCTTAACAAACTGTTTAAAAAAAAAAAAAAACAAACACCCAAAAAACAACGAACTTTCTGATCCTACATGCGCTAATCATCATGGTTAAGATACCTTCTGTCTTTGTATCAAGCTCGTAGTCTCAACATTAATTTTATAGAAAAAAATACTTTGGAAATAATTTTTTTATTATAGTGAAAATAAGGTAACATTGTGTTCATACGTATACACACACACACAAAAAGATTAACTGTATATGCCCTGAAATACCTCATATTCAGTGTCACCAAGACCCTTCTCAGCTTGTGCACAGCAGATACCACAATACTTTTAAAACATGCCTGATACTAGCCACCATCCACCACTGTGCTTAGCAGGAGCAGCACCAAAGCTCCCAGGGCTGGCAGCCCAGCTGCACAGAGACAAGTCACAAGTTGCTGCCTACCCTGGGCGCAGTTCTTCCCTGCATTGTACCGTTACCATAATCACAGTCCCCAGTGCTCCAGGATGGCTTAGCTCTGCTGCTGCAGGGCCAGGAGGCAGTGGGCTGTGCCTCAGAAACTCTGGACTAGCTGTTCCAAGAGTCCTTGGGTCGCCCAGCAGAATGGGGACTCTGGTCACAATGGTGGTTGGCA
The DNA here is from genome assembly GCA_009867235.2 of Psittacus erithacus. NCBI lineage: Eukaryota > Metazoa > Chordata > Aves > Psittaciformes > Psittacidae > Psittacus > Psittacus erithacus. The sequence goes on from WYDI02026129.1 coordinate 44,396, forward strand.
GCACATATTATTTCCTGCTGTGTCGCATTATTTTGGTTTGCAATGGTTTATGTAAGCATTTCTTTGACAGATGTTTGACTCAGATACCCATTCCCTGCCACTCAAGGCAAGAAGACACTACACAAGTGATGCAGTGAGGTTCTCCAGAAGATGTAGAACTGCTTTGAAACATTCTTTTAGCTAAGCTGCCTAGAGACAAGTAATTAATTCTCACTGTCACTTAACTCTAAAAAGTTTCAGGTGGCTGTTGGCACATGTGGGCCAAGAGCTAGACTGCAGAAAGAACAAATAACTTGGCCTTATTTGCTAGCAAAAGCTAACGTGAGGCTATGAGTGCTCTAACCTTGACAGCTGTGTGAATGCCTTAAACAAGAGACACAGGGTGACTGAACAGAGCCCACCTTAACAGGTGGTCACAACTCGCTTTGTAACTTGAAGATAAAAATCCCTTTCTGTACCTCAGAGGTCCCCATCTCAATTCAGCTATTTTAAAATGCTTCAGGCTTTTTTGGTTTAAGGAATTCTACACTGACTTCCACTAACCCAAGAATACTGTCATTTTTTCCCTTCCCCATAAGAAAGTGCTGCCATCTACCAAATATACATACACTTCAGTGGTACAGCCTGATTTTGAAACACAGCTCGTGGCAGGGTATTGCCCAGTTCAGTAAAGAAAATTCAAAAATCAGTTGGCTGAATTGAACACTGAGAAAAAACTAACATTTTTTTAAAAGGATGGGCACCAAGGGCACAAATTTTATCATTAAACTATTCACCTTTCTATATAAACAAATACATTATGAAAGTAAGGATAGGGAAACACACAACAAATAATAATGTGTATTAACTTAAGATCTCAAACAAATTGCCTACATAAAAAAGGTCTGTGTTAGTCACTTAAGCTTCACAGAACATTTTTTTGATAGAAGCCCTTTATGCCCCAACTTGTGTGTTTGCCAGGAACAGCTGGACAATCAACCGTCCTGGCTTTCAAAACAGGGTTCTATGCTGCAGCAGCACTGTGCTACCTTGCTGGGGTGCCCCATGGGGTCACTGGCAGGCAGGGTGATGCTTATTGTCAGAGCCTTTAGGAGGCCTGCAGGCTCCCTGCTTGCACTCTGTTTTGCTAATGCTAGTGACAAAATGTACCTCAGGCATAGAAAAGAAGAACTTTCCTGGTGAGGTCATGGTTGCATTTATAATGGGAATGCTTTAAAATAATGCTAACATAATTCTAGCACAATCATGCACCCCTACAAATCATTCACAAAGTATTTCTTTCACTAGTGCTGGATACACGTGAAATTGCTACATACCTGGATACCTGTGAAACCCTCCAGTGAGGGGGTAAATGCCAAAGAGGGATTTTAAATGCGCATTTTATTTTGGTAGCGCATATATCTTCTGTTGCCTGATGAGATTTTTTTTTGCCTTGGTATACAAACTTTTGCTGTGCATTTCAGAGTTAAAGGAAAATGAACTTTCATAACCTCTACCACTTCTGATCACCTCTTAAAAACACCACTTTACACAGAAAAGCCAGAAGTAATTGAGATAGACATCTGTACATTTTAGCCATTCATGCAAAAAACATCTGTATCCATCCCTGCAATGTTAAGACTATAAGTAACTTTGCAGTTACATCTGAGCCCATTGCTATGGCAACAAGGTAGTCTTTATCTTCCACATGTATTCTACTGATTTATTTCTTTCTTAAAGCAGCCTCCTGAAAAAAAAAAAACAGAGAAGCAATGATTAAGTTAGTCTCTTTCAAACACAGAGTTCAAGGCTTGTATGAGACAGCCCTTACTACTTTCCAGCTGTGAAAAATCTAGATGCTGATCCTTTTCAAGGTGAAAAAATAAACAACTGACATGGGAACATGTGAACTGCTGTTAGTTTCAATCAAAAAAAAAAAAAAAAAGATAGTTGATGATCTTAAATTTTTGCTACTGTAGCTATTTTTAAAAGGATCCCATAGGATCTTTCAGACTGCCCCAGTTAGCTGTAATCTGCTGCTTGCTAGCGGGACAGCAGAGTTCATAAGAACATGTATGCTACTAATTCATTCCTTGATGGCCTTTTCCATGATTGGCTCTCACCAAAGCACACAGCTCAGCTTGGTTAACTGTTTGGAACTGTAAGCTTTATGTTCTGGTTAGTGCCACCATACCAGCCAGGGCTGTACTACTGGTGTGTCAGGTTATAGTTAGTTGCCAAGTCTTGAGAAGTCAAGATAAACACGCTTTTAAAATTTCGATTTTAAATAGAGCACTACGGAGTAGTAAGTACACTACTAGAGTTAAGAAGGTTCAGTCTGTGCTTTCAAGGACCTGAATTAATGTCAGTGCTTCTCTGACACCCCTTAATTCTGGGATTCCTCTTCAATGATTTTAACATACCTTCTGGGGTTATCTATTTTTGACACTGATTAAGTACTTTCAAAGGATTGAACTTCTTCAGAAATAATGTTGAAATCTTAACCTCTAGTGTTCCAGCATTTCTAGACCCTTGATATGAAAAAAATCCAGGAATGTAGTAAAGGGCACATAAAAAAACAGCAAAGGAGTTAGTTAACCAAGTAAGACATTTCACTCACATCTGATGCTGTCTGACAAACTCTGCAAACTGACGGTCTTTAGCATAGAGCTCTATAATTCGAATTCTGTCCTGAATTTCCTAGAATACAAGAAACACACTGTAAGTAGATAACATAAATTAGAATACTACTGAAGTAACTGATTTATGGGTTTTGGAAAATAAAACTCCCATGTTTTGCTGTTTCAAGGAGTAGAGTTTGAAAAGGGGCACACCCAATATTAAAATTTGACTTTATGCTGTTTTCATTTTTAAATGAAGCACTTGGAATCCAGTAATACTTTACTTTTAACTCAAAACCAGAGCTTGGACACAGGGAGACATAGCTGCAGGCTGTTACAAACCATTTACCTCTCATAGATCCTTTGCCTACAAGCCCAGCTACAGGCTGGATTCACACCTCTCGCAGTTGCTTAAGGATCTGTGGTTAGTTCTTAAATGCAAATCCCTTCTCTTTAGCAAATCCACTTTAGCGTAAACCCTGGATACTGTGTATACAGGAAGAAAGGAGAGGAGGTGATCTAACTTGAAAGTTATAGAAATATGTATACTTTAGAAACAAAAAACCAACCAAACAACAAAACTCAAGAAATGCCTGGATGCACCAGGTTCTCACTGTATAACTAGTCTTACATAAGGCAGTTGGCACAAACCTCCCCAGCTCTCATGAAGTAATTTAAGAAGTCAGCTCCCTCATCGTGTGAAATTCATTACAGCTCAGAACACGTCCATTTCCTTCTCTGTACCTAATAGCAAGTGAGGAAGGGAATCCTTTCTCTCTTCCCTTTAGTAGTTGCAGTAGCCATAGTTCCAGCCTGTTTCTCCAGAGCATAGACATTGGGAAAAGAGTGGGCTCACCTCTTGGGTTACAAGTGTGAAATAAGCCTATTGTTTACATGATCTTTTCCATGCCGCTGTGAAAACGAAGTAATTTACCTCCTTAGTAAGCTCACTGTTTTCATAAATGTGCCTGATCTCTTCACTGCTGTAGTCTGTGGATGTCTCTGCACTGGTGGAGCTGTAGGACGTTAGTTGTGGGTATCTCCGGTAATAATGGCTGTAGCCAGTTGTGTCACTTTCGTACATGGGGTTGTATTTAACTGCATTCTCAACGGACGAGAGGCTGTCCCCGTGCCTGGGGGAGCAAGAAACAAACTGTGATCTTCTCTGCAGCCTGGAAGGTCAGCAGGCAGATAAAGGAAGCCTGGCATATGGAAGGGCCTGTACATCCTATTATTATAGCAAATGTGTTTTAAAATATTAGATGGTGTCACTTACCCCTGTGAGTCCTCAGTGTCACTCTTTGCGTACTGGTCTCGAAGGGTCCTGGCCAAGAAGAAGATGACAGCAGATGCCACAAGAAGGAATCCTGCTACAGAAGCAATTGCAATACCCACAACCAGTGGCTCTGACACGTATTCTTCACAGTGCTCCCCTCTGTACCACCAGTTCTCTCCCACACGACACCTGCAACAAGGAAACACAGGGAAATTAAACACCAGCAAAAGCTTTGGTTAATGTAAATGTATTTAACTTCCTGTATGATGTGCCCTCAGTTAAGGCACCTCAGTAAATACCTCTGTATGTTCAAACACCAACATACTTTTATTATTGTGAACAGCCTTTTTGGTATGGAATCATAGAACAGTTTGATTTGGAGGGGACCTTTGAATGTTATCTAGGCTTGTCCTCCTGCAACAGGCAGGGCCATCTTCAACTAGGTCAGGCTGCCTTGAATGTTGCCAGGGATGGGGCATCTACTCCTTTTGGGCAACCTGACAGAGTGTTTCATCACCCTTGTAAAAAATTCTTCCTTATATCTAGTCTGAATCTACCCTCTTTTGATTTAAAACCATTACCCCTTGTCCTATTGCAAAAAGCCCTGCTAAAAAGTTTGTCCCCACCTTTCTTCTAAGCCCCCTTTAGGTATTGGAAGGCTGCTGTAAGGTCTCCTGGGAGCATTCTCCAAGCTGAACAACTCTAACTACTGGATTGAGTGAAGACAGGTAAAATAATAAAAAGGATAATGCATTTGTGATGGAAGAAGCCTGTGGGGTTTTTTTGCAATTTAGAGTATCTTGTGATATGTTAAAACTAGAAGGCGTTTAGCCTAAGTAAAAAGTTAGGCCTTGACTGAGCCTTGCAGGTGACATATGGAACACTGTAAAGGTAGAAAGCAAGTTGTCTTAATTATCTTGTGAGGTAAATACAATTGAAGGCGTGTTAAACAAGCAGAATGTTTATAGTGTCATGAACTCCACAATGGTTAGTTAAATAAAAACAGAAAATAAATTGCTAGAAAGAAGTGTGCGTCCAAGATTTGTATCCTTGGAATGGTTGCTCAAGACAGCGTTCAATATTTGTATCTGCCTCTAGTTTTGAACATAAGAACCTTAATACTGACTTTAAATATACCATTAAAACCATATTTGCGTTATAGAATCATAGATTGGTTAGGATTGGAAAGGACCTTAAGATCATCTAGTTCCAACCCCCGGCCATGGGCAGTCCCTGCCTCACACTAAACCTTGTCACCTAAGGCTCTGTCCAGCCTGGCCTTGAACACTGCCAGGGATGGAGCATTCACAACTTCCTTGGGCAACCCATTCCAGTGCCTCTCCACCCTCACAGTAAAGAACTTCTTCCTTATATCTAACCTGAACTTCCCCTGTTTAAGTTACGAACCATTACCCTGTGTCCTCTCCTCATGCAGTCCCTGATGAAGAGTCCCTCTCCGGCATGTTTCTATAAAAACTGAAGGAATTGCAAGGTGTTCTCACTATTCAAAGCTATTAACCTTATTAATAAGAAATATCACTAAATTAAGTCTTCTAACATAAGTATCCAAAATAGTTTCTGAAAGTAGTAAGCAATACTTTGAATTTTTCAAAAAGTTCTTACTGAATACTGGCTGGACTATGCTTGAGTTCAGATACTTACCTGCTTGTCATTAACACTACTGTACAAATACTATACAATATATAATACATCTGGGATAGCATCCATTTGTGTAGCTTTAAAAGCATTTTTATTTTGCCTGGTAACTGCTGGGACTCCAAAATTGACTTCAGAGGTGTTCTGGGTAAACTTATTTAAAATCAGTTGAAGGAAGATAAATAATAACTACTAGTAGTAGTATTCTTTTTTTTTCAGTAAGTCTTTTATCTTTTTTTGCTAGGTACATTTTGTTTTTAAAACCAGACTGTTAATATTGCTTGAAAATGAAAAAAATAAGTGTGACGTCAGAGGGAGCATCAGTTTTTCTGTATCTTGTACTAAGTCTTTTCCCTTACCTGTAAAACACAGAGATCCTGTTTAAATGCATCTATATCTTTTTAAAAGCAAAAATTTGAACCAGGGGCCTTCAATCTTCTTACGAATCACACATATTTTTTCCCAAATGGCCACTGAACTATGACTTCTTCCTAACCAAGAACACTATTTTTAATATATATTTATGTTGTACGAATGTGCCTTTCAGATCTGAAGTAAGTTTTGTGGTGGAATTAACTCTCATATGTTTTGACAGTATTTAAGTTTGCTACTTGAGAAAACCTCTGGAGATTAATTCTGTCCCCAGAGGTCAATGAAGGTGATTTGAATAGCTGAGTGTATTCCATTACTACCGTTTTTCCTAGTTGTTTTTATTTTCTGATGTTTATTTTGTATTAAAGAAATGTGTTAATATCTCACTTCTGATATATACATATATACATATGAA
>WYDI02026131.1:0-22675 GCA_009867235.2 Psittacus erithacus
AAGCTGCTCTGAGGTCTCCACGCAGCTTCTCTTCTCCAGGCTGAACAGCCCCAACTTTCTCAGCCTGTCTTCATACATGTGTTTGTCACGTGTGCATGTATGCCCCTGGGTGTCTGTGTGTGTGTGCATGCATGCACAGGGATACGTGTGTGTACAGGCATGTACATGCCTGTATGCGTAAGTGTGCATTGGGGTGCGCATGCAGCCACCCCTGTACATACATGTGTGCGCTGTGAGTATGTGCACACAGAATCATAGAATCTCAGGGTGTGCATTGTTCATGCATGTGTGCACCACGTGTGAATAACCGTGCACTAGGGCACTGGTGTGTGCATGTGTACACACATGTGTATGCATGTGCATCTGTGCACTGGGGTGTGCATGGGCGCACTGGAGTGTCTAATCTTCATGTATGTGCATGTGTGCATTGCTGTGCCCATGTCCATGCTCTTGTGTGCAGCAGGGTGTGCATGTGGTCATGCACATGTGCCCTCAGGTGCCTATGATGTGAGCAGCACAATGCGCGTGTGCTTGTGTGTGCTGGGGGGTGCACGGCCATGTGTGCACTGCAGTGCGTGCCTGTGTCCACTGGATGTCCACATGTGTACACGCACAGACACATGTGCATGCTGGGATGTGCACACACACGTTTACATGTACTGGGATGTGCTGGATGCATGTATGCACCTGCAGGTGCGTACTGTGGGCACACGTACACAGAGCCATCGTGCTGTCACAGTGAGGGCTGGAAACCCCTGCACAAGGTGGGCACAAACCTGTCCTGCCACCGACCTTGCTTCAAGGGGAGGTAAAACACGCCCCCCCCCCGCTTCTGCTGCAATAAAACCTGAGGAGATGCAAAACCCCCCCCAGGACACACACCCAAAGGGCTCCATGCCCATGTGCAGCCCTCTGAGCTCCAGGGCGGCTTCCATGGTCCATGGCCATGAAAGCCAAGAGCTACAGGGGTGGCAGGAGTAGAAGAAAAGCCTCTTCTCTGCTTGGATCATCCTCTGCTCCATCAATCCTTATGTGTTAATTGGGGGTTGCAGGCAGCAGCGATTCATAAATGAGCCATGCAGTGGGGGTTCTCCCAGCTCTGTCCTGTTGGGAGTTTGTCTTTCTCCCTGTTCTTTTCCTAAAGCATAAAAACTGCCTGCAGCTATGGCATAACGGGACCCAATTACCTAAACAATCCAACTGATCCCTTCTCCCAGCTCCTTCACAGAAGGGGTGTTGTTATCTCCAGCAATAAACGGGGCAGCAGGAGGAGCAATATGTGGGTTTGCTTTCCCTTTTTTCCCAGCAATGGCTGGAATGTGGCTGGATGCTCATTTCATTACAAACCATAGCGATGATGCTTGTCTGTGCCATCACCGTTTGCTCCTCTGGAGCCCAGCCTCAGGCAGGGTAGGAAGGAGGGATCCCACCTCCTGACCAAACAGAGGTGGAATTGTGATTATAGAAGACTATAAGCTTATATAGCAATAACCTACAGGAATAACCACAACTGCTGTACCGCAGGCACGCACTTCCAACAGTCTTCGGCTTTGCCAGAGCAGGGATGCTCCGTGTGGCTTCTTGAGTAAGATAATTAAAACAATACTGAACCAAAGCTTTGCAGCAGTTAAAGTTAACAGACCCTCTCCAAAGGAACCCCTCAAACACACTTCTCTCAGCCTCACAAACAGATGTATTGAGGGGGTGCCATGAAATAAGTTATCAGGAAAGCAGAGAAGAGCAGGGTCATGGTTACAGCCTATCCGTGTGCTCCCAGCCCAGAGTTCCTTGGGAATGATGGAGCAGAGAGAGCAGGAGCAAACCTCAGTGGGGATGTGGGACCAGGGCATCAGGGGAGACACTTCCCAGCTGCTGTGCAGGAGGAACAGGAGCTCCTCTGCCATATCTTTTGCACGGAGACCCTATCCCACCCAAGCCCCCTGGTATTTGGATGTAAAAAATGCATTTGGATATAGCATCTCTTGCTATCCTGCTTCCTGCTGCCAGCTCTGCCTGCCATCAGTATGAGAAAAGCCAATCTGAGGTCATCAATGGGTTTGGGAGCTTCAGTCCCCGTGAATAACAGCCAAAGGAGCAAGCAGGATGGGTGCTGGATGCAGGGAGACAGGCAGAGCCCACCCTGCCCTCCTGCTGCTGGGCTCTTCCACCGCTGCCTGGCCAGTCCATTTATTCCCAGCATCACTGCTGTGAGGGTGAGGTCTCCAAAGGCAGAGGGATGATTCCATCCTCATCCCACCCCGTGCCTCCTGCTCATCCTCAGCCTCCTCGAGGTTGCTCCAAGGAAACATCTGAGCCTACCGGAGCAGCAGCTCCGCTGTGCAGCCGGCTCCTGCCTGGACAGAAAGCCAGCCCACTGTCCTCCATGTGCATCCCATGCAAGTCCCACTGGCGTTGCCGGCAGCCGGAGCAGCGCACGGGCCAGGGGCTGGCTCACTCCTTCTGCACTGTGCTCTGGGGCTCTTCTCTGGGCTGTGGAGCTGAGGGCACATTGGCATAGATCTCCTGTTGCGCCAGGCAGGACTTGCGTATGGTGGCATATGTGGGCTCGCTCTTCTCTTCCAGGTGCTGGGAAAGCAGGGGAAAACCAAAACATATCCTTGACAGGGGTGCTCCAGGACAGCACCCTGTGCTGGAACCTCTCTCAGCTGCTTTAAGCGCCCAGGAGCAGCTTGGGGACCAGAGAGGACACTCACATATCCAGCGTCACTTCCACATCAGCTTGGCGCATCCCTTTGCAGCTCCCTCCCTGCACACCCAACACATCCCATTGCCCACACTGTCTCTCATCCGCTCCAGCTTGCACCCATCACCCTGAGCTCAGCACCGCTCTGCACTCTCCCACCTTGTTGCTCTGCTTGACCTCCATGTACTCTGTGGTGGTGTCTGCCCGGCAGCGCAGCGCCTCGGTGTTGCTGTACAAGCGGCTCTCGGCTGTGCTCGCGCGGTGGTTGATGTCCGCGTAGTTCAAGGCATCTGCTCCCTGTCACGTGAAGGAGAAGGATGAGCCCTTCACCTCCTGCTGCTCCCCTGCCTGCGGCCTCAGCTCAATCCTAAATCCCCTTCGCAGGAATACTCCGCACTAAATCACTGCTTGGGCCTTTCTGTTGGCAAACGGAGCCCAAAGGATCCCTCCCAGCCTAAAGGGCCATGAACGTGGCTGAAAGCAAAGGGCTCTGGCAGCCTGTTTCCCCTCTCCAAGCGAGCTCTGAGCACAGTGTGGTTTGTCTTACTGTATGTGACATGCTGCCAGTCCTGTCCATCTCTATAGCTGTTCCGGAGGGGGCTGGTTGAAGCATGGATGTGGTCAGACATGAGTGAAACCAGAAGAAACGAAATGCATTAAAATCCCACACTATGGAATTCACCATAAAGCAGAATCTATTGCCCCATCAACCATCCAAAGCGGAGTTCTCCAAACAAAACCATACCCCCTTGCCAGCTGGTGATGTTCCCTCTTGTCCCTCCCTATCCATCACACTGGCATTAAGCTCTGCACCAAGCCTAGTGTAAGCCTTGAGCATGCAACTGAGCTTCTCCAAGCTGATGGTACCCAGGCAAACTCAAGTGGGTGCCATACTGAGCAGCACTCATCCCAAGAGCTGTCATTCCCTGCTTTCATTGGGATGAGACCCATGGGATGGTCCCACTGCTCCTTCAGAAGAAGACCACATTGGTGAAGGTGTCAGCAATGGACCCAGGAACTGTATGGATCAGAGAGGGAATGGGGGAGAAAAAAGAAATACAGAGGAAAGAAAACCCAAATATATGAGAAGACAGCCCCTGGCACAGAAATAGTGCGTGCAGAGGTGACCGCTTCACTTACCCTTCTTCCTCTTCCTAGTCAGGATTACCAGAGCACCAACAGCAGCTGCAAGCAAAAGAAGAACCACTACGATGCCTGGAGTGAGGATGTGCTCAACCACATCCAAGCTGCAACACAAAAGAGAGTTCCTGTTCTCATACTTCTCAGAAGCAGACAGGAGAGGAGCCAATGTGGGGCAGACCCAGGGAGAGGCTGAGGGTGATGGGGCCTGGGGGGGTCAGATGAAGGCTAGGCACAGAGCAAAGCAAACTGAAACCTGCAGAAGCAAACAGGAGCTCGGGTCTGAGAGCTGCTGCATTTTCACTGCTTTAAGGATCAGCTCCTGCACCTGATTTAGCTGTGGTTTAGCTCCACTATTTGTTGAACTCCTAATGGACAGCAAGGTAAAGTGTGCCAGCTGCCCCTTGAGCATGCAGGTGGGAAGCCTCGGCTTTGCTTGCTGCTTGCATCACATCCAAGAGGCAGGAGAGGAGGAACAAAGCTCCGGTCTCACGCTTTCTCAGCTCTCTCTGATGGGCTGCATGTGACTACAGAGCAAAAAGGGATCCAGCTCAGGACTTGGTTTCCCATGAGCAAACAGTGAGTTTTGGGGAAGGAAATGGGGTCAGTGCTGCAGCGAGAAACCAGTTCTCACACGGTGATAACCCACACCCTGCTTAAGCTGCAAGATGGACGTGGGACAAGCAGGGCAACCAGGACAGCCAGGGCCAGCCAACCAGGGGTGCTGGGATTACTTTCCATGAGGAGTGGCTGGGTGAGAGGATGGAACAATGGTCCCAAAGGCAAAAGGTCTGAATCCTTAAGGGAGGTGTGAAGAGCCTGGAAGACTGTAGGGCTCCAGCTACACCAGAGACCTCATGGAGGGAGGCGGCTGCTGCGGCAGGAGCTGGTACTCACTGTGGAAGGCCGGAGCCTTTGTGGTGGGAGGGATCTGATCCTGGTTGCAGAGCTTCCCCCTGGGGATTGGCCTGTGTGGAGACTGATACAGAGCTGGTGAGATCAGGGTGCTCAGTGGTGGAGCCATAGGGCAATGCCCAGGAGGAGGAAGAAGGAGCTGTAACAAAAAGAGGAGAGGATTGGTCAGTCTCCCTGCCTCTGCAGGGGAAAAAGGACGTGAGGTTTGCAGTGAATCAGAAGTGACACACTTACCATCACAGGAGGAGAACCTGGCTTCCCTCTGCCACATCCAGAGCATGCTCCTCCAGGTGAGAGGACTGTAATCCCCTGCCCAGGAGGCTTTTCATGGTCTCGACCCCCACCCTGCCCCCCCAAACACGCATGCAACAGAGCTCACCCTGCAGGAAGGGGGTCTGGGCACCCCATGCCCTGTACTATAACATCCTTGGCAAGGGGACAGAGAGAGACGCTCCCTAAGCTTAGAGCTCACAGGCACTGGCTTCCTTACAGTGGGCAATGGGGAGACACAAGGGTGTGAGATCTCTTAGTGTTATAAAGTAAGGGAAGCACAGACAGGGCCAGCAGGATCTGAAGGTCTGGAGCATCCCAGTGCTGGGGGTGGCTGAGCCTGGGGTGCCGAGACGGGGCCATGCCAAGACCTGGGCATGGAGAACCGGTGGAGGTGGCAGCTGCCACAAGAGCATCCTGCCAAGACCTGGTGACACAGGCTGGGGCTGCCACAGGCAATGTGGGTACCTCCCATGCTCCTGGCTGCTCCCCACTGCAGCCTCTGATCCCAACACATGGAGTGGGACAAAGCAATGCTGGGCCTGGGGACTCACCTGGGGACACGATCACCTGCACATCAGCCCTACGGGGCTGCAGATTCGAAGAGGGAACAGATGCAGCGGGTGCTGCGGGGCACTGACCAGCCCTTGTCCCTCTCCATCCCTCCACCCCCAGCATCCCACCTCCTCCCGCAGCACAACCACGGCCCCCAGACGTGATGGTCACTGGTGCCAGGGAGAGGGATGTGCAGAGACTCACCTGGGGACACGATCACCCGCACATCAGCACTCTTATCCCACTTGAGTTTGCCCATTCGCACCCCACAGCGGTAGGCGCCCGCATCCTCCCTAACCAGGTCTTTAATGGTCACCGTGAACACCCTTCGTGCACGATAGTCCTCGATGGTGACCCGGCCTCTCTGCACCAAGGGGCTCAGCTCCGAGGTGAGAACGATGTCAGTACCGCAGGTGAATATGCTTCCCTGATAGCACCAGAACTTCGGCTTCCTCTCGTCGCCGGGCTGGTATGTGCAGGTCACCGAGAGGGACCCCCCCACGAACCCCCGCACGGAGCCGGGCGCCGTCACCGCCCAGCAGCCTGCGGAGACACACGGAGCAGCGGGAGTGCTCCTGCCACGCCCGCCCGGCCCGTCGGGGCTGCTTCGGAGCACGAGGGGCTCCAACCCGGCCTTACCTGGCAGCAGCGCCCAGGCGAGAAGAGGCAAGTGCCGCATGGCCGCTCCGGGACGGCGGGGCTCCGGGTCCTGCCGCGCCCGACTCCTCTCCGTGAGGCCGCGGGGCCCGGCCCGCCCCCGGGACCGCCTCTGCAGAACCGGCCGCCCTGTCGGGGCGGAGCGCCGGGACCCGCGGAGCTGGCTGACCACGGAAGGCGCCGGAGAAAAGAGGCGGAGGAGCGGAGCGGGGTCGGAAAAGCTTTATTGCAGCAGCCGGCGGCGGCAGGAAGGGCCCGGCGGGGGCCCGGCGCTGCCCCCTGCCCGCGCCGTCGGGGCCGGGGCAGAGCGGTGCCGGCTGCGGGGTGCCGGGCGCGGTTCATGAGCAGCGCAGACTGACCCAGAGCACGGCTCCGCTCATGGCGAGCAGCGCCAGCACCTGCAGCCCGGCCAGCACCGGGAAGTAGCGGAAGGGGTCGGGGTTCCTCGGTGGAGGGTCCGTTCCTGCCGTGGGCAGCCGCGGGGCGTCCGGCGGGACGGTTGGTTTCAGCCCGAGCCACAGGGCTGCAGATTCGAAGAGGGAACAGATGCAGCGGGTGCTGCGGGGCACTGACCAGCCCTTGTCCCTCTCCATCCCTCCACCCCCAGCATCCCACCTCCTCCCGCAGCACAACCACGGCCCCCAGACGTGATGGTCACTGGTGCCAGGGAGAGGGATGTGCAGAGACTCACCTGGGGACACGATCACCCGCACATCAGCACTCTTATCCCACTTGAGTTTGCCCATTCGCACCCCACAGCGGTAGGCGCCCGCATCCTCCCTAACCAGGTCTTTAATGGTCACCGTGAACACCCTTCGTGCACGATAGTCCTCGATGGTGACCCGGCCTCTCTGCACCAAGGGGCTCAGCTCCGAGGTGAGAACGATGTCAGTACCGCAGGTGAATATGCTTCCCTGATAGCACCAGAACTTCGGCTTCCTCTCGTCGCCGGGCTGGTATGTGCAGGTCACCGAGAGGGACCCCCCCACGAACCCCCGCACGGAGCCGGGCGCCGTCACCGCCCAGCAGCCTGCGGAGACACACGGAGCAGCGGGAGTGTTGCCGCTGCGCTGACACCTCCTGCCCCATCGGGCTGCTCCAAGTGTGGGGCTTGAGCCCCAGGGATTCCCTCAGCCCTACCTGGCAGCACCATGCAGGTGGGCAGCAGCAGGAGCCGCATGGCAGACTGGCCTGGGCAGTGCATCAGGGCAGCCCTGCCTTTGCTGCTCCTTCTTCCTTGTGTCTCTGGAGCTTTGCTTCCTCTTCTGCCAGGGGTATCACAGGCTTTTAGCTAAAGCGTGGGCTTTCTTTTATCTGCTGGTCTCAGCTGACTTCCTGCCTCGCTGGCACTAAGAGCTCTGCCATGCATTGTCCCCGCTCTTGTCCGCCTTCCTTCCACTGCCCCAGGGGCTCCCCTTTTAGCCGCCGGCATGGCCCCCTCAATGAGGTGCAATCCTGCTTCTCCCTGCCATTGCCCAGCCTTTCTAGCCAGACAGGGCCTGCAGCATGGGATCTACCTCAAGAGGTGGCTCAGTGCTGCATAAGGACCGCATGAGCCCCAAACATGCCCCCAGCCTGGGGGCAGTGCTGCAGGGGCCTCCTGTGCCTAACATGAGCACTCATCCCCACTGCCCTGGCCAGTGCATCACCCTACACAGTCGTACCCAGCACAGATACTCCATGGCTCGGTAGCCCTATTCCCAAGTCAGGTCTCCCAGTGCTCCCCCTGTGCCTCCATTCATTATCCCCTGAAAGAATCAGTCCCCTGCAGTGTCCTCCCTGCCACCCATATGTGACTTGATGATCCTGCGCTGCATTGGGCAAACCCTTTGGAAGAAGTTCCTAGGGAAGAGGCTGGGGGCAGGCAGAGGCAGGAAGAACAGAGCCCACACCCAGGAACCAGACTCACACTGGGTGTCACAGGATCTGCCTCCTGCAGCCACAGGCTTGGACCAAAGCCTCACACTCAGACCCGCTGCTGGTACCATCACAGCTCTGGCCTTAGCAGAGGCAATGAGACATCTTTACCACCAACAGTTGGTTCCAGTTCAGCAGAGCCAAGCATGTTCCTTGGTGGAAACACAACTGAGCTGCCCCTGTCCCTGCCACATGCCTGGCCCCCAACGGTGGCTCCCTGTCTGAGCATCACCCAGGCTGGCTCTAGGCTGCCAGGGGTCCCTGTGCAGTTGCTCTCCAGGGGGGAATAAGCCTCATGGTTCCCCATGGCTCTGCCTTGGAGCTGCCACCTCCACCCCCTCCACACACATAGTGTCTCTATGGCAGACCTATCCTCATTTGACAGTGCCCCGGATGGGGCACTCTGGGGAGGGGTTTTCAGCCTTCAAACCCACCAGGAGCAGACAATAAACAAGGAGGGACAGCAGTGGGTGGAAGCTCAGCCCTGGGCCCTGTGGTCCCAGCAGGAAGAGTGGATGTGGGGCCCCCAAACTCAGTTCCCTCCAATCAGTTTGGCTGAGTCTGCAGTGGAGGTTTTACCATATGAGGTTGAATCAGGGTGTGAGTTCCTGGTCCATGCTGGCTCCTTGCTCCTCATTTTGGTTCCTTAAACAGCTGAAGAGAAGCAACTCTTCCCTAAAGGTTTATGGGGGGACATTGGTGAAGCCAATTGTGCCGTGAAGAGTGAGACATGGCCTAACCCTGAGGAGGATGGAGGTGGCCACGCTGCTCTCCCTGATGTGCCTGTGGACGTCAGACACCCCATGGGACACGAGAACACGGGAGGAGCAGGGTTTCTGCAGCATTTCAGCACCATTCAGGTGCCTGCTTTTTGGAGGCATGGAACCTGGGAAACAATGGGAACAATGAGAACAGGAGCTCAATGTGAGCACCATCAGCATCAGCAGCCACCAGCACCCTGGGTAGTGCTAACAGGCAAACAGACAGACAGGTACCTGCAGGACACCCAGGCTTCATTGCAAACCTTTATTGGCAGCTCCAGCTCAGCAGATGCAGGCTCTTTATGTCCCAAACCTTCCCCTTTACCAGTGCAGGGGCTGCCAGGAGCGGCTGAGGCTCCTGAGCACATCCTAGTGCAGGGTGGCCGTGATGGGCAGCACAACCCCAGTGCAGTGATGGGTAAAGGGGCAGGAGGATGTCTCTGTGGCAGTTTTGGGCATCCCGGTGCCCTGGTACCGGCCACCTCAGAGCTGCAGGTTTTCCTGGCCACAGTTCCTGCATCGGCTCCTTACCCAGGCAGCCACACACACCAGGAGCAGCGCCACGGGCACCTTCACGCACAGGATGAGCAGCAGGTAGGTGATGCTGGGCTGGGACCTGGGTAGGAGAAAGGAGATGGTGCTAGAGCTTGACTGTGGGCAATGGGGATGGGGACTGGGACACTTGCATGTCTGCCCTGCATCCCCCGGGATGCTCCTTGGAGCTGCTGCAACTGACCCAGGGCGGAGGGAAAGAGATCTCTTAGGCCAGGGGATGCTACCAGGGGCTTGAGCCCTGACTTACAGCACTGGAGGCTTCCCAAAGCCCGTGGTGGTGAAGGGTGGGCTCACATCATTGCCTTCGGTTGTGGATGAAACAGCTGTGAAAGAAAAGAGAGTTAGAGCAAAGTGGAGACCCCTCCTGCACCCCAGGGCCCCTGCCCAGAGACTGCAGCCACAAAGGTGCAGGAGGTGGAGATGGGGGTCTCCAGGCAATGCACTGGGTGCTGAGGAGGAGGAGGATGAGAAAGGATGGGGGTTACTGGGAGGGACCAGAAAGCCCAAGGGACTTGTGAAAGCAGAGATGCTGAAGGGAGAGGTTCTGCTCCGTGCAGCTTCCTCTGTCCCTCATCCAAATCTGCACTGGGGCAGCCTCCAGCACATCTCGGTGCCTGCAAGGTGCTTGTTCGCACTTTGACAACCCCCATGATCCTCAGCTTGGATCCCCTTTCCCAAGTGATGGGCTCCATTACACACCCCTGCTTAGCTCCTAGCCTGGCTTTACCTTTGGAGACCATGACCTTGGTGCTGTGCTTCAGGCTGAACCACATCTTCAGTTTCACCCCGCAGGAGTACCAGCCTGCATCCTCCAGCGTGACATGGTCCAGAGTCACCGTGAACAAGTGTGACGTGTGGTTGTCCCTGATGGACACCCTGTCCTGTGTCACTCTCACCTCTGAGCCATCAGTTTGGGTGATGCAGGTGCAAAACCCGAGGAAGCCGTTCTGGCACCAGAACTTGGGGTAGAGCTCATAGCCTGGCTCATAGCTGCAGGACACTGCCAGCGAGCTGCCCTGGCTCACCATCACCTGTGTAGGACCAATCACTGCCCAGCCACCTACAAGAGGCAAGAAGAGATAATGCAAGCACATACCAGCAGAGGATCAGGAGGGATCTGAGCTCTGGAAGCTCTGTGATATCCCATCCCAAGGAATGCTGTGTCCATGCACCCACTATGCCAGGGAGCAGTGATGAGATGTCCCCATTCATTAAAGAAAAAGCCCCCATCAAACATGTGTGTTACTAGACAAAAAGCCTTATTAGCAGGGCTCATCCAACAGAGCACCTCAGAGATCATCTCCTGTAGCCATCCACTGGCCACAAGAAAGGGACAGCATCAGCTGAGCTCTTGCTGTGTCCGTGATGGGCTTCCTGGGCTGGCTCCGTCCCAGCCTCTCCATGGGGTGGGAAACACCTGACCTGTGCTCCCACATCTCACCTGGGAAAAGGATCCAAACCATGAAAATCCACATTTTCCACCTTCTTGCTCCTGATGCAGACTTTCCCCTGTGGCTATTCACAAAGCGCCCTGTGGGATGGAACCGGTTCATATCCCATGAGTTTTCCAAGCCTCCTCCTCCGGTCTCTTCCATGGGCAATGCTTATTGGCAGGGCAGACCCTTGTTTAAAGGCGGTTGTTTCCTCATCTTCACCCGGGGACCATGACTCACCCATGGGGGTGTCTCATGAGAAAGAATCTCTGTTTTTCCTATGAAAGAGGGCTGGTTCCCAGCAAAACTCCCAAAGTACAGCAGGTTTCTCCTGGATAATGCCTGTCCCAGAGATGAAAGCAGCCCCTTCTCCATGCACAGAGCCCAAACAGCTCAGAGATCTTTGCAGGGTGTCCAGGCCAGAGCAGGGTTCAGAAACCAGGATAGAACAAGTGCAGGTCAGCCCATGCAGATGGACCAGTTGGGACGCTCTCCCAGTCATGGTGGACTGGAATGACAGGCAGAGATGATGGACTGGGATGATGTTCAGCCATCCCTGCTGCTCCTCAGTGCCCGAGCTGGCTGCCAATGCAAGCTGGGCTGGTTTTGCTTGGTTGTCAAGCAGAAGCATCTCATTTCTCCCCCCAGAATTGCTTTTTTTAGTCACAGCTGTGGGTTTTGGGTGACAAAGACTTGCCGAGGGCTTTCTTCTTCTTCTGTGCTCCTTGGAAAGGGTGGAGAGCACAACTCCCCAGCCTTGCCAGAGACGGAAGCAGCTGCTTCCCCACCATCCCCTTCGCTCCCTGTGCTCTGCCATGCCAAGAGGAAGCTCTGAGGTTTCCTTCTGACTCTCAACTAACCCCTCCACACGTAGAGAACCACCTCGGCTGAGCCACTGCAAGAAACAACCAGCATTAAAATCAAGAAGTGGTTGAAGGTTAAAGTTTGATTTCTGGTCATGAACCTTCCTGGAAAGGCCAAGCTTCAGCTGTTCCCAGCCACTCTCATCTGCCTTCCTTTGAGTGCCCTATTGCCCCCTCCTAACATAGCCCCGACAATACAGGGTGCCCCAAAGACTCCTGCAAAGGGGATAGCAGCAATACTGACAGTTCACCAGATTACTCCCCTCCAGACTGAGTCCCTGCAGAGGAATTTGTTGGATTCATCTGCACCCAACAAGCAGTAATGGAATCAATCAGTGCATGTGCCCCTTTGGTGCAAGATCTTCCCCACATCCTATCACCACAGCTGAGCCTCTCCAAAGCCCTCCTCTGCCGTGGCCTTCAATGACATTTACAGCGCCCGACTCTGTTATTTAATCCAGGGCCTATGATAAAACAATCCAGGTGTTTCAGTTCCTTTTTCAGGGGCAGATTCGGCAGCTTTGATGAAATCGTCCTGAGGAGATAAGGCTGAATGTAATGGTCGCTAATGCAGCGCCTGTGGTGCTGGCTGATTGAGCTGGAGCTGTCTGGTCTCTCCCTTCCGCTGCCATCTCAGGTAACCAAGATAAACCCAGATCATTCCCAGATTTCCTGATTTATCAGAACTACTAACAGAGAGAAACACTTGGAGGCTGTGACGGTGGTGGAGGGTTTAGTCCCGGCTGTGCCTTCGACCGGATTCCTCGCGCAGAAAGGGTTGAGACAGGGGCTGGTTGTTACGGTGGAATTAAAGCAAAATCCAGTAGATCCAGAGGATGAAGCTCTCCCCAGCTTATGGGGAATGAATGACTTCGGCAGGGCTCAGATCTCCCCCAAACAGTCCAGAAAGATACTACCGCAGGTTAATGGGTTGGTAGAAGGAGCAGGAGTGGGGAGACAGTAAAGCAGGAACTCCTGAGCTGGATTTAAATCCTCCACTGTTACAGCTGTACTTTATAAGGCGAACAAACCAGGAACCAAGCTATCAGAGATACAATCTGCCAGCAAATGACCGAACAATGGAGCTAATTTAAGTGTTCATTTGAAATCACTCCTGCCATTTGCAGGTCATTTCCTTTGTTTCATTGCTCTGCACTGAGTTCAGCTGCTCAGCGCTTGCTCGGGGCTATAAACCTCTCGCTGGCTCCCAGAAACCTCTGCTGGGGTCTGGGAGAGGCTCGGGAAGTGTTTTGCTTTGGATGATGGGGAAAGGCATTCACTGATGTGCGAGAGGAGGCGGATGATGTGTCTTGGCTGCTGGGCTTTGCTGATACCACTTACCTGCAACGGGTCAGGGCCCCCCAGAGCCATAAAGCGCTATGAAGTCCTTGGAGCAGTGCCAGGCTGCGCTGGTGCCTCTCTTTTACCAGCAATCTGCGTTGTCTCTTTAGGCTGCATTACACGTGGAAATATCATAACAGATAGGAGAAGTGTCTTCCTCCTGAGTGCGGTTAAACTTGCGGGAATAAATGTGTCTGGTGTTACGCCTGTGCCTGCAGGAGGAAGGGAGAATCGGGCTTTATGAGGCTTTTCTTGCCCAGTTCCTTGCTGTACTCCTTCATGACTCAAAAGGGAGACAAATATTGCTGGAGCTGAGATGGGTCAGAGGATGCTTTTCAAGCCCCAGAGCTCTCCTGCAGCAGGTATGTGCTGGGAATCGCTCTTTAGAGATAAGCAGAACTGAGATATCAGACCTGTGGTGCACTGGGGGCTTCCTGAAGGTTAAATTCATCCTAGCCCCCAGAAAAGGTTTGTCTGAGCACCAGCACAGCTTGGGTCCCCAGGGTAGCCACACAGTGCCTGCAGCAAATCTGGGTCTCAGGTACGTGTGACCCAGCAGACAGCTCAGGTCAGGGCAATACCTTGCTTTGTGCAGGCTCTGGGGCAGGAAAAGGCTGAGCACATACTTGAGACGCATTAACATGAAGTCCCTATTGTCAATGGGCCATTACAGCACTGAGGAGCTCATGGTCCTTTTGACAAATATCTGGTGTACTTAAGGGGGCAGAAAGCCGCCCTCTCTGTCCCCCCAGGGTTTGCTTCTCTTGTCTTCCCGGCCCTACTGGTGTGGAGTACGTGCACTACGCTGAACCACAGTGCTGGCTGGGCCACTCGTAAATTACTCAATCCAGACACTGCAGCTCCCAGTATCGCTTATTTTTGTGCTGTTGATTGTCTTCCAGGGCTTGAGACCACCGGGTAGTCTGGCTACAGGCTTGCCTGAGTTTAGCTTCTTGGCCACGGGCAAGCCTGAAAACCTCTCTTCCCTCTAGGCTTTTTCATCTTTGCTGACTGCTGTTGCCCAGACTGATCATCTGACCTGAAAGAGCCATCTCTGCCGTCAGGAAACAACGAGCAGATATAATTAGCAATGTCAGACCCAGGCAGTCAAACAGCAATTGGATGAGTGCAGATGGCTCTTGGAAGCATGATCTGTTCGTCTGGCTTGGGGCCGTCTGCTGATCTGGAAGGAGGGATCTGGAGATTGAACCGAGCCTCTTAAATAAACTTCTCAGTAATTTATTTTGAGTATAATCGACAACATCAGATTGCTCTAAAGGGAGTTGTAAATAAAGGCTCTCAATGAGATATTGACTGCCACCTCCAGGTTTAGGCACAGTTTCCTCCCATTTCTAAATACAATTTGGGTTTTTTTTCTGCAAGGAGGCTCCTAACTGGGCTCTGTAAATGTAAATTTACAAAGGGCAGCTGCTGGGGTAGCAGACCCAGGTTAGTACCGGTTTCATGAAGAAATTGGAATGGCCTGGCTAGCACAAGCCACTGTCCCTGGCTGGGGTGACACCGCTAACCCTGGTGTCCGTACAGGTCTGTGCTTTGCCACTGCCCCTGGATGCTCAACGGCTGCATGAGCTGATGGCTGTAGGGATGTCAGCAGAGGAGCCCCGGTACCGGCCTCTTTGCAGAGCCAGGGGCACTTCTATCAGGGCACATGGAGATGGGGCAGTGCAGAGGGACCGGTGTGGAAACTGCCTGCGTGGAGAGGAGCTCCACGGCCTCCCCGCCCCGGGGCGGGACCGGCCTCGCCTTCCGCGCCCCCCCCCCCGCCTTCTGCAGCGCCAGGAGCTGAGCACGGCTCCACTGTCCTGTGAGGGACCGAGCCGAGCCGTGCTGCGCTGAACAGGACCGAGCCCAGCCCTGCTGCGCTCAACCGGGCAGGGCCGACCCCTGGCCCCTGCGGAGCCGGACCGGGTCGTGCCAGACCGGGACTGACGGAGCCGGGCGGAGCCGAGCGCTGTCCGCGGTGCTGAAGGCGGGGCGGGCGCTGTCCGCGGTGCTGCAGGAGCGGCCCGGCCCGGCCCCCTCCCGCGGCCGGAGCCGTTCCATGCACCCCGGCTATGGAGGCCCGCACCGCCGGTTCGCGGGGGGCCGGCTACAACGAGGCCCTGCTGCACAAGGTAGGGCTGGGGCACGGGAGTGCTCGGGGAGAGGGGGCTGCAAAGTGCACGGGGAAGGGGATCACCGCAGCTGGGCGCCGTTTGGGCTTCCTCGGGAAACTCTGTTCCTCTCCTCTCCTTGCTTCTTTTCCTCCGGGGGCATCCATCCACCACCCCGCATCCCGGCGGGGAGATGCGGCTGCAGCTATTACCGGGGCTGGGTAACCCGCAGGGCTCGGCCCCGGTTCCCGGCACACCCCCGGTGGCAGCAGGGAGGCAGGCGGCAGGAAAGGGAGTGTTTGGAAAGCGAAGCGGGCAGGAGAGTTGGAAAGGGGCCAGCTCCGCGGCACAGCCCGCAGCAGGCACTCAGCCGCTCCCGCTGTCCCGTGCATGCTCCGGGAGGTCGGGGGACTCTGCACCACGGGGCTCTGTTTGCCAGAGACAGTCCAAAGAGCCGGGATTTCCCTGCCATGAAATAGCCGTGTCCTAAGGGATGTTCATCCCTGCCCTCCTTGCTTTAAAAGCCTTTTCTGCGGGGTCCCTGGGACCATGTTTTGTAACTCCAGACTGCACGGGGTGTGTTTGGTGCTGCTGTTGTCCCTGCAAGACCTGGATGGCTCAGGCTCTGCTTCCTGCAGTCAGACACTGCCCTGCAACTTCAGGAGACATGGAGGAGACTGATCTCTACCAGATCCACCTATCCCTCCTCCTTGCTGTCCTCACGCTGCGTTGCTGCAGTCCCCAGTGACTGTGCAGGGACAGACACCCCTGGGGAGCTGGGGAAAAGCAGGGGAAAGGTAGTGGAAAGGACTGGAGCTGCGTGGATCCCTCTTCACAGATCCCAGTCTAGTTTATATCCTGCTCTGTTCAACCCAGGGCAATTTGCCAAGCCCTTGATTAGCAGAAAAATATCAGTTACTAGCAACTCTCATTTCTGTTGTACATCGAGTACGTAGGACATGCCTCCAGGGATGACTCAAGAAACTTTGACTCTTTGCAAAGCCTTAACTCCCTCCTCTCCAGCAATGAGCTGTTGCAGTTAAGGAATGACATTGGTGGAAATCAGACTAGGGGCAGAAAAGCTGCCCAGGCAAATACCCACCCTGGTCCCATGATCTTTGCCGTTTCTTCTGGTATCTTGCTGCTGCTCCTGGCTGGGTTGCTTGTTTTGCAAAACCAAGCCTGCCCTCTCTGCAGGGATGTGAGACAGCAAATACCTCACTAGATCTGGTTTCTGAGCAAAGAATCACATTCCAGATGTGCTGAGAAACCCTGAGAGAGCTTTGCACTCTGGAGGCAAAGGTTAAGTGGCTGCTGGTTGGTGCCTAAACCCAGGCCTGGGGAGGAAAGGGGCTGGGAGCAAATCAAAGCAGGAACAAGCAGAGGTTTGTTCTGGGCTGTTCCAGAAAAGTTTCACTTGGTACATAATGACAGAGTCTGCTTTCGGGTGATTTGTTCCATTGCCAAATCATTCTTCCTCCCATGGGATGCTTGGATCCATTTAGCTGGAACAAGCACCAGAGGGAGAGGGACGTGTCCTTGGGCTGTGATTGATTCAAGGTGCTAGTGGAGCATTTACAGGGATCACCTGCATGATCTGAGCCAGCTTTTGTTTGATGTGCAGCCCTAGAGCTCATGTCTACAGGGCTGAAATACAGTCTCAGGCAGGGAAAGGGCCAGTGGGGCTGGCAGAGACCTCTGGGCTCAAGGCAGTATAAGGGGCTTGGCCATGGTGAAACAGCGCCTGGGGAGAGTGGGGACAGCCCTGAAGCATCCCTGTCGCACAGGACAGCCTGAGGCAGCCTCCAGGTTGCCCTGGAGCACTGCCTAGAGCTGTAGTAGGTTAGTGCAATCCCATATATAGAGCAGGTAAAAATAAGTCTCATTAATGCACCTTTAGAAACAGCGAGGGTGAGGTGGTGAGGGGCCAGGAGCAGCCACGGCTTCACTCTCAGACCTCTTTTGGTGCTACATTCTGCACCTCTCTCCTCCCTGCATCCCCCAGGACTGGGGCTTTACCCTGTCAGGCTCCTGGCTGCATTTAGCTTGGGTGCAGCTATTGCGTGCTAAAGCTTAAAAGTGAACAGGGAAGATAACCCTAACCCACACGTGTTATCCCAGATCTCCTCCTGCTTGATTGACACTGGAAATGCAGCAATTGGCTCCCTATGCTGCCATGCAAAGCCTTGCTTCCCTAGGTATGTTACCCTAAAACACCCCGTTTGCTCGCTGGCTGCCAGCACAGGTAGAGGAGTTCAGAGTGGGTTTGCCCTCATCACTCCATTGCTTTGCCTAGTCCCTACAGCCCACGCTGAGCCAGCAGTGTTTTGAAGACAGGTGATTCGTCTAGGTCTGAATTAGCCCCAGAACTACTGATTTGAGGGGTGTGGAGGATATTTGCGCCTTCCTGAGATAGACCTGGCAGACACGTCCTCTCAGGGTATGTTACAAGCTGTGCTTTGGGACTGCCACCGAGTGGCTGTCCAGGTCTTGGCCAGGTCTCTGTTCTGTTTGTGTGTGCGCCCCAGCAAAGCACTGCTCCATCCTCACACCACCATCCAGAGAGGAGCTGCAGCACCGAAAGGAATCTTGCAACTTTTTACCGGAGTTATCCAGGCACTAAGAAAACCCTGGGAAAAGCCGCTGGGATGAAGGGGAGGCTGGGCTGCAGCTGAGGATGCTGGCAAGAGGCAGGGTGGGTACTGAGCTTTGTCACTGCAAGGCTGCTTGCTATTGTGATTCATGCATGTCCAGCCTGAGGTTTTGATTGCTGTTTGGCCACATCCATTCCACAGAGGGGTTTTATTCTTCTTCTATGGTCATTTCATAGCCGGGAAGGCCACAGTGATTTCCACTGTACTGTATCTCCACAGAGCCCATCACTTGTCCTGAAGTCATTAGGAAAGACTCTTGGCTGATTCAGGCCAACTTTTACTATTATTACTAATAGTATTATTAGTACTAGTCATGAAGCAATTCATGAGTTGCCTCCATTACAAAGTCCAATTAAATTGTTACGAGAGTCTGCTTTTTGTACATGCCCTCTGTAAATCCTGGGCTCTGGAGGCTTTCTGGTGCTCATTCCAGCCAGCTCTCCTCCCTCCATAATTAATGCTGTTCCCTGCATTAACTGCTCCCAAAGACAGCGCTGCAGGGTGCAGCTGGTTCTGTTGCACCTCCCAGCACCAGTATTTTACTGGGAAAAGGGTGTAGCACCAAACAATGCAGCACTGGGGTGCAGGAGCCCCATGGTGATGAATTCTTGGGGTGTTTTTCTATGTGGCTGCCTCAGATCCTGCTCTTTACACAGGGATTGTGTCTGGACCTCAGGGCAAAGCTAAGGGGGGTTTGGGCAGGGAGATTTCTCCAAGGGAAAGGGGTGACCCAGCTCCTCTGCCCCATGTGCAAGGGCTTCACTCGGAGGTTTCTGCCTCACAACATCCCCCCAGCTCCTGTGCAAGCTCCCAGGCCATGAGGCTGCTCTGAATGTACAAGTGACTCACAAACAGCCTCACGTCTACTTAGGGAGGAGGGAGAAATCTCTGGCCATGGGTTGCTGCCTCTCAGCACCCAGGTCTATGCAGCAGCGTGCATCTGGCAGGGGTGCAGGGCTGCCTCTTGCCAGCAGCTCCACCTGGCAGGTCAGGCTTTTCCCAGGAGAGGTTTGGGATGTTTCTTTCCAAGGGAAAACGCTGATTCACCGGAGCAAGCGTTCCACTGGAGCGTGAGCCAGTGAATCGGGTTAACAGGCTCCAGGCGGGTTGTGGTGCAGTGATTCGTGCAAGGCAGGATGCTGGTCTCCTGCCAGCCCATGTTCCTGTTTTGCTCTTTGGGTTTTGGTTTCTTCCCACTCCTCTGGGTTCCTGTGGGGTGGCAGGAACCATTGTGCTGGGCATTGCGGCATGTGGCAATGGCCTCCTGGGGCATGAAATCAAGGCTTGACCTGCTGGAGCTGTTTGGCACAAGATCAAATGAGTTCCTTCACACGGCACTTCACAAGGGGATGTGTGCAGTGCCTTGAGTGGTGCCAGGCTGGCTTTCTCCCTGCCCTGGGTGCAGGGAGGTGATGGAGGGATGGGACTGACCATGCATAGAGGCTCCCCTGTACATTGGGAAGATGCTTCTGCATCTTTAAGGAGAAGAGTGACCTTCACAATGTCACAGAGGGAGGGGACGAACGGCTGAGGTGCCCTGGGATGAAGCAGGGGTGATGGAGCTGCATCGGTCTAAGCATAAATCAAAGGGAAAAACAACAGATATAGAGAAGTGCAGCACAGAGTGCAGAGGTTCAGCCCCAGCACCTCGCTGGCTCAGCCCTGCAGCTACAGGGGGGACCAGGGGACACAGGGATGTCTCAGTGCTTGCCAGGGCTGCAGCTACAGGAACACCATTGTCCTGAAAGCCACCGTGTGTTGCCAAAACAACTTGGGAGCAAGAAGCCAGTTAGCAGAGTGTTTGTTTTCACTTGTGTCCCTGTAAAAGGGTTGAAAGTGCATCAGTTTCCTGAGAGGATGGGAATGTTTGTGCCGTGGCTCTGCAAACAAAACTCAGATACTGGCAGAGAGGGAGGGAGGGGTTCGTGTCTGCATTGTTGGTGTCCCTTAGGCTGGGGATTTGGAGGAATGAATCCTGGCAGGAGCAGAAGAGAGGATGGGCTCCCCAGGGATGAGGTGTGGGTACCAGGGCCATGAGTTGGCAGCTTGGGAGCTGCTCCAAAGGTGATGGCAATGTCCCATCTCTAACACCTGCGCAGCTCCTTCTACTTGGGGGCAAGCAAGCTTTGCTCCGCATGGAGAGCCCATGCAGGGCTGGAGAGGCAGAGCAGCTCCATGACCTCAAATCCAGGCGGAAGTGCTGTGTTAATGAGGCCTGAAAACAGCCCTCTGCCCCGAGAGGCAGCGTGGCTGCGGCAGTGGCTGCGGCAATGGCTGCGTGCAGCCGCTGTGGGCGATGCTGTCCTTACTAAACTGATTTGGACCCCATCCAGCGCTGCCAGTGTCCTCCCAGAGAGGTTTTCCACCAGGGCAGTGCAAGCCAAGGCTGCCTCTGCCTGTACACCATGCCTGCCAGCTCGGCACTGCCTGCTCCCTGTGCTCATGCCTCTTTACCTGGTCCTTGCAGACAATCCTGGTTGGAGACAGTGGCGTGGGGAAGACGTCTCTGCTGGTCCAGTTTGACCAGGGCAAGTTCATTCCTGGCTCCTTCTCCGCTACCGTGGGCATTGGGTTTACGGTAAGAGCCCACTTGCTGTTCCCTGTGCTGTGCCACCTCACTCACCCTTGGGAAAGCTGTTTTATTTGGGTAATCACAATCCATGATGCTTGAAGTATTGCTGAGCACAAAGATTTGGGATAATTTGGTGCTGCTGGATGAGGGGCTGGTTTGGCTGTCTGCTTGTTGGGGGCTGCTGGCAAGGATGGAGGATTGATGGGGCTTCACATCCCAATACCCTCTGTGGGGCTGTGCCTGGGTGCAGCCTTTTGCTTCTCACCTGGAAAGCCGCCTTTGGAGCAGCCCTGCTCCCCTGGGATGAGCCAGCCCGTGTCCTGTCTGTGCAGCCCAGGCAGGGAATAGTCAGGCAGACGGCAGCAGTGCCTGGGAAAGGCAATCGGCCACTACCCAGTGCTATTTGCAGAGCCGCAACGGGGCCACTGAGTGGCTCTGATGTGTGTGTCCCTTCTCCTGGGAGAGCTTGGGACAGAGACTGCTTGGGACAGAGACTGCTTGGGACCTCACTGCACAGCAAGACCAGCATCCCTCCAGCATCCGTGGTGAGGCTTTTGCTCAAAGGATGCCTGTTCCCCATGAACAGGCTGTTACCTACATGGGTTTTTTCTCTGGTTGAGGCCAAGGAAGCAGGGAAAGTGGCAGCATGGGGGCCTGAGGCCAGGCAGCACAGGGGCTGCAGCACAGGGTGCCTGTGCAGTGACGAGCCCTGGGCAGGCAGAGGTGTCTCAGCCACATTGCTGACCTCTGCCAGCTCCCAGCTGTAAATGGGATGATTCTCCTGCAGCTAATGCCAGGTGTGGAGGTGATGCTCAGCCAGGCGCTCTTCCTGCCTGCGCAGCTCCCTGAGCACCAGTGTGGCTCGCCCTATCCTTCCAGCCCCCCTCCCCAGAGAGCTGCAGGGGAGCTCAGCCACCTCCAGGAACTCCGAGTGCCTTCAGCCTTCAGCTCTGGGCGCTTTCTGGCCAAAGAGTGTGTATAAACTATAAATCTGGTCTGGTTCGAGCTACAGGACTGGAAATACAGGTTCCCTTTCCCGAGGGGCAGAGGAAGGCTTGGCTGGAGCAGGAGCAGGAGCTGGCAGCAGGGGTGGGTGCTGTCACAGAGGGCATCTCTGCCATGACCTTCATCCTGAGAGTGGTGAGAGGCTCTGCACAGGAGCCCCACATGCCTGAACCCCATCAGTGTGAGCAAGGATGTCGGGTTGCATTGAGATCAGGGCTGGCGTTGGAGACATGGGCTGTGTATCCCACGGAGAATAAATCAAAGGGGGCTGAAGGCTGCTGTCTGTGGAGTGACGCCTGTCAGCTCAGAGACCCACAAAGGATGGACCTGGATGGGGTTTTGTGGTGTGAGTTTTTGGGTAACACATCCCTGGATCTCTCCTGAGCCTTCTTCCTCATTCCCATCCTCGGGCTTTTCGCACATGAAGAGCACAGAAGCCATGCCCCAGTGCCTGGTGCAGGATGCTGGGGGCTCTGAGCAGCTGGGGGAGCAGAAGCCATGGCAGCCATCCTGACATGGCCTTCCCACAGTGCTTGGCTTTCGGTTGATGGGTGCTGCTTCCCTTCCCTCCTGGTTTTTTGATGCTAACCCAGCACAAAACCTCACCCTGGGGTGGGCTGGAGGGATCCCCACTGATCTGGTGTGGTAGGGATGATTTGGGGTCTCCATCCCCAAATGGGGGACAAGAGGCTATCTACTTGCGGAGTGAGCAGTTCCTCCTCTCCCCACCCATGTACCCGGAGGGATGTACCAGGGCTGTGCCCGCCGTCCGGAGCCACTGAGCCCCGGCAACCCCAAGCATCCTGGGGTCCCTGGTGCAGGGGGCAGGTTTCCAGCCTTGAGCCTTCCCTTCCTCATCCCGTGGCGGGGCTGGGCAGGGAGGCGGCCGGAGCGCAGCCTTGGGGGTGGCACTGGCTGGGGAGGAGGAGGAAGAGGAGGAGGAAGGCGGGTGGGGTCTGCGGCTCCCTCTGGCCCCGCAGCGCCGGCTCCCCTCGGGCGCACCATGAGCGGCACCAACGGGGCGGCGGAGATGGGGACCCCCCCGGCAGACACTGGGGACCCTCCGGAGGAGAGCGGGACCCCCCCGGCGCTGCCCCGGGACTACGAGCTGTCCGGCAAGGTGGGAGGCGGCGCGGGGTGCGAGGGGGGCAGGAATGGACTCCGCGAGCCCCGTTGGGGTGGAGGCTGAAGGGTCCGGGGGGGGTGGGAGGGCGGGATG